>JAAGAY010006575.1:0-19188 GCA_011801015.1 Ardeotis arabs | reverse complement strand
TTGTTCTGGCTTGAGCTTCTGTTGTTGGGTTGGGGTTTGGGGTTTTTTTTTTTCCCCTGCCCCTGTGGACAGACAGTGACTTTTCGATGAAAATTTTCACCAAAAAAAAGCCATTTCTGGAAAGGACAAGCCACAACCAGAGTGCTAGGAGCTGAGGTTGCTCACCCACATAAACAAAAGCACTGGGAGCAACAAGTAGGGCTGAGTGGGTACAGCTGGAAACACACCTTTACAAAGCCACACTGTACAAAGAGGGAAGGGAATCTCCTAAAATTCTGGGGAGCAGGGTGTTCCTCAGAGGGTGACGTGCTGGAGCAGGCACCCTGCCACGTGAGGGGCATCCCCGTGCCGGGCTCAGGTGGCACGGTGCCCTGTGGGGTTGCCCAACGGCAAAACTGCTGTCCAAGCAGCCCCAGAGCCGCTGAGCGGGCTGGAAAGGAAACTCCAAACCCAAAGTTTTTTTGGCAAAATCACGAGAACAACAAATTTTGGCACCACTGGCGTGGGACGGAAACAGCACAACGCTCCCCAGCCGTGGAGAGAGAGAGATTTACGGCGCAGTGACGGCGGCAGCCGGGCTGTGCCGTCATCCCCTGCTGAGCCGTAGCGTGTCGTGAAGCTATATATACCGCTCCATAAATTCACCCGTTTTTATGGATCGCACTCCCCAGCACGTGGAAGGGACGGCCCCGTGGCTCGCCGTGCTGCTGGCAGCAGCGTGGCTCCTGCTCGTTCCCTGCCAGCCTTTCCCAGGATAGATGAGGAACTCAGCATCATGGGGTTTTTTTTAAATTATTATAAGGAATAAGCAAGGTTTTGCAGAAAACAAAACAAAACAAAAAACCCCACCACCACTCACCCAAACTCACAAAAGCAAACGCGGAGCAACAGGACAGCCTCCTTCCTGGGGGGGGGGTACCCAGCAACACCCTCCGTGCAGGGTCCACCTGTCCCCAAAATGCCCCGTGGTCACCACCCCAGCCATGAGTGACGGCAGGTGAATTTTTGCTTCTATTTTTGGCAAAATGGCCTTTCAGTGACAAATCTGGGGGGACGTCAAGGTCCCTGGGGTTTGGCAGCTTCCTGGAAGGCACCAGGAACTCCCAGTGAGGCTGCATTTAGCCTGTCCCATGGTGGGGGGCAGGCAGAGGGATATTTTGGGACGCGGGAGGTGGCCATGGTGCTGTCACAGGGCCCAGCACACCAAAACACAGAGCATCTCCCATTGCTGGGGGCTGGGAATGGCCCGCAACGCAGCAAAACCACCCCAAAAAATGGGGCGTGGATGCACCGGAATGTAGAGTTTAAAAAAAAATAAATTAAAAAAAAGGAGGAGCATCTGTGCTGGTGACGCCGTGGGGGTTTGCCGGGCGGCTGCGTTGGGCGGCTGTCCGTGCCGGACTCTCCCGCTGCGGGTGTCGTGAGAGGCTGGCGGGGCTGACTCACCGCCGCTGCCGGGAACGCAGTGCCAAGGGGAAATGGAAGTGACGTGACCGGTAGTCTCCGAGACGGGGGAAAAATGGGAAAAGGGGAAAAAACCCACTCCAAATCTCCAGCCCTTCGGTGCGTGGGAGAGGGGAGCGCCGGCAGGATCAAGCCTGCGCCAGGCGCTGCAGGAAAAGCCATTTGTTGCCCTGGGAAAGGAGGGATTTGGGAAAATCAGCCCTGTTTGGGAGCACAGACCCCAAATCCAACCCTGTGGGCAGGTGGTTCCCCCATTTTGGGCTAGCAGCTGGCAGTTGCCAAGCCACAGTCGGGACAAAGACAGCCTGCCGCCCTCCCCGGACAGGGACCTGTCCCCAAGGAACCTTAAAAAGCCAGGACGATGCCGCTGGGCTGGTGGCGTTCCGGATCTCCCAAAAAGAGCTCGGCTGGTGGTTGAGGGGGACTCAGCAAACAGCTGGGTGGGAAGGGAGGAAGGCGAGGTCTCCCTGGCACGAGGCATCCTGGTGGGAGCATCCCAGTGGAACCAGTTTGAAGCAACGACGTCCTGCTCCTGCTGGACCTCCTCAGCTGGGGCTTGGCGGGACGGCAGAGATGCCAAGTTTCATTCACTGAACTCCCATCTGGATACGACAAAGGCGGCGTGAAGGAGCTGTAAAACCGGAGCCGGCTGGGGCGAGGATCTGCAGGACACCAACACAGCCGGAGCCTTTCATGTTATAAACATTTATTTATAGATGTACAACTGTATAATGAATTCTAAACCGAGAGATACAGCCTCTGTGAGCATCCATTAGGATCTACGCCTTCTGGCTCGTTATTATCCATGGATATCTACTCAGAAACAAAAAAAAAAAGTAAATCAAAAGGATTTGGCGGGCAGGCTCTGGGCAAGGAATGCTGTTGTGCAAGACACTCAGCACCTTTTGTGAACATGATTTTTTGTATAAACCCCTCCCCGTGACCTCTTCACGCCGGCTAGCCTGTGCCTCTATTAAAACCTACTTCCAACACCGTGCTTCCACCCAATTCCTGCCAAAGATGAAGGAATCATTTAAAAAGAAAAAAAAAAGGAAGAAAAACCCCTTAAAATCAGGTCCAAGTCATGGTGGCTGCGGGATAAGGCTTGCAGTTAATGGAGGGGCTGATATTTTGAAAAATAAATAAAATCAAAGATGGAGCGCGTGGATTCCTAATGACAAAGAAAGAAAACCGCCTTACCTCTCACCTCCTCCAGCCCCCGGCACCCCGCTGGGGAGCCGCTGCTCTTCCGGTTCATTCCCCAGAGGGCGTTGGAGGACAGTTCTCACTGGAAACATCTTTAGATAAAAATGAACTGCAGGGTATCAAAAAAAAAAAAAAATCCAGTTTATTCCACGAGAGGTAGCTCCGCTCGTACTTCCAAAAGACGGCTCCTAGCCTCGAGCGCCCTCCCACCGCCCCAACGCCGGTCCTGCCCGACGGTGATCGAGGGAGAGCTGCGCTGCAGAGCTCAGGGGGGTCCGAGGAGAGATGGGGCGAACCCCTGATCTCCCCCAGCAAAACTTCTTTCAACAGAAGCAATAGAAAGCTCCGTTTCTTAGGAATTAGCATTATTTTACAGGTCTCCTCCAGGAAACACTAGAGATAGGGTGTCAAGGCCACGCCCACGTTGTGCACGAGGAACCCCAAGTGCAGGACACACACACACACACACAAAAAAACCCCAACAAAGGGAGACGGCTGGTGGAAAGCCCTCTTTACAGAATGCACGCCGCACGCTGATGACGAAGCAGAATTAAAGCAGACTCTGCGAAAAAAAAGAAGTTACGCGCGCAAATCAACCCAACGACTGATGAGCAAAAAAGCCATCCAGGACAATCCTTCCCGTCACCGAGCGCGACGCCGGGGCTCAGCTGACCCGCTGCGGCTTCTGCCGACGCTGCGAAACCGCGCCACAGATCCGGACAGTTTCGCCCCCCCGATTTCTTTGTTACCCGCTACAGATTTGGAATTTCTTTTATTAAAACCCAAAAGCCAGGTATCAGCATCCCAAGCCGCAGAACGCCGCTGTCCTCCAGAAAGCAAAAATACGGGAACTGCAAAGTGATTTTTGTTTTAGTGTGTCGGGTGGGAAAGCGCTGCAGAGCGAGACACCCCAGGAAGGGACTTCCAACGTCCCCCCTGTTTACCAAACCGGGCAGAAAACAAAATAATTTAATCATCCAACCCCTGCATAGTTTAAAAGTACAACATATATACAGCTATAAATTAATTCTAAATAGATTATATTTTCTTTTTTTTTTTTCTTTTTTAAAGTTTTCTTTTATCACCAAATCGTCCAATTTCTCTCTTCATCCGCAGTGACCAGCGCGGTGGCGAAGGGTCTCCCGCTTCACGGCTTCTGCAGTCAGTTTGTGTTATTTTACAACTCTACACGTCTCTTCTTGGGGTTGTGGGATCCCAGGAGCGACGAGACTGTCACACACGCTAGCGGTGTTGGAAGGGAAGCAGGAAGACGGGCAGCTCGGTTTCCTGTCCTAATTGCTGCCCGAGACGTAGGTCGAACGGCGGAGACGGGCAGAGAGAAGAGGGCAGTTGTGCGTTGCTAATTCTCCAATTCCATTTTTTTTTTTAGATAAGGTTTGATTCTTTTAAATATCAAGTCCGTCACCTCGGCTCAGTGCACTTCACCAAGTCTTCAGGCATTTCAAGAGTCTGGGAACAAAAGCGGTAGCGGTGTCAGTCTCCGGACAATGGCAGGTCACTGTACCTCCCCCTTTGTTCCCCCCCACAGTCGCATGATTTCGATCCGCAGCCAGCTCTCTGCCTAGGGGCAGCTCTCTCTTCGGAAAGGGAATTAAGGAAAAGCAGGTAATTAATTTCGGTCTATCGTGAAAGAAGAGGCGCAGTTATCACAACAAGAGAGCGGGCATATCAAGATAAGAACGGTTCCAAAAACAGGATCCACCCAAAAAAAAAAGGCCGAACGCGACCCAGAGGATTTGCTTTAAAGGCCAAACTTTCAGATGTGCTCCCTTTGCCAAGGGAAATAAAAACCAAACAAGAACTCCTCTGCTGAATCTCCTTACTTGTGCCTACACAGCAAGCAGCAGAAGTCTTTGCAAGCCTGAATGATGTCTGTACGACTCACGCGTGGTACGAGCTTCACCTCTGATTTATTGTCTATAGAAACCCTGTTTTCAAATAATTTTGTGATAGGAGGGACCTGTGTGTTTTAGAGTCATCCCAGCACTATCTGGTAGGTGAAATCAGCCCAGGTAATGAAGCAGAAAAGGACTCCAAACTCCGTGCTGATTCTTTTCATTATTTTTGTGCAGTTCTCCCGCAACCCAGCACACACAGCCTCACACGTGCTATCTGGGCTCACCTTAGCTCAAGCTCTCCCACCCCCACATCTGTTTTTACTTCGATTCCCAGTTTAACGCAGTGAGTTACTTCTACAACCTGCTGTGAACTCTGACCATTTGCTTTGTTCTCCCCGAGTGTCACGGGAAGGCAACAGGGGGGCAAGGAACATCTGTTTGGTAGGAGTCCGTTCCCTGCCATCACGCTGCTTCAAGTGCCAGGGAGTAACAGCTTTTTCAGTAAAACAGACAGTAAAGCAGCCAAAAAAATGTTCATTAAAATGTGAGGGCCGGTAAAAAACTCCCTACCAGCCAAGGTGCGCGCGGCCGCTGTATCGAATGCGCAGCTGACAAGGCCTCAGCTGAGCTGCCAGAGCGCCTGGGGCTTTCGCGCCATTCCTAGAGACCCAGTACCAACGGCGCCAGAGAAAACGGGGAGCTCAGAGAGAGCCGAGGGCGCCGACATGCAAACCAAAGAAAATCAATTTCCCAATTAACGAGCTTGACGGAGGGGGGTGCTTCCCCCGTGTGCATCCAGACTTGTGAAGATTTTTGTCTCAAACAGAGATTTAAGGAAGTAGGAAAAGCGCTATCATGCCCTGCTCCGCTGCTAGGGGAAGCGTCGCAGCGGCTCGTACTTAGACCTCTGCTGAGCGGGCAGGCGGTGACTATCCATGCAGGGACGCTTGAACGTCTGACAGTCTGCTACAGCTGGGGGTGCCCATCTTCTGTGCTCGCTGGTACAGATCCGAGTCTCCGAAGTAGCGCGCCCGGTACAACAAGCCTTCCTCTGCCAAGGGAAAAAGCCCAGCGTTACAGACGCCATGCGGAAGGAGAGCCACCCGCCGGGCCGCGTCCCACCAACGGGCTGTGCTGGGAACGGGAGTCACCTCCAGTTCTTCACGGCTCACTGAAGCACAGGATGAGGCTGAGGAAATGCCCCGTGCCCTTTAGGACAGGATGGGCGTAACATTTGCCGACAGCTCATCCATCCCAGGGAAAGCCTTGGGAACCTGACGGGACCTGCCTCTCGTTCCAGGAGGCAGCCTACACAAAGGTTATCCGGCCAAGAAGAAACGCAGAGGCTCAGAGCTGGGGTGCATCGGCCTCGTTTGGCACCACTGCGGGCTCTAACAGCCCCCCCTGCAGCCCAAGTGCTCCAATCCTGCCCCGGCCACCGCTCCTGACCTCACGCTACTCACTCTGCTGCTTCTCTTTCCAGCAGTTATTTCGAAGGTTTGCAATGTAGTCGTCCTCCACGCTCCTTTCGACGTTTTTCAGGTTCGTGCCCGTGTATTCGTCCGCAAAGTTCTCGGCTACGTAGTAGATGACTTTCAAGTGCTCTGTCACTCTCCTGTGTATGTGACCCACAGACCTGGTTTGGGGAGAAGAGTCAGAACAGCGTGGGACACGACTCAAGGGCAGAGTAAAAAGCTCTCATCTCTTTGTAACGCACAACACACCATGGTACCCAACTGCCGAAAACGTAACATCACTCCCATGCATCCACAGACTCAAAGGTTTGGAAAGGAGAAGCATTTCTGGTGGAAATGAAACACCAACACAGGAAGAGAAAACCTGCCAGGCCTCTAGCTAGGTGGGCAGAGCTCTGAACGCAGACATAACTCTGAGGCAGATTCCCCAAGGCCTAAACCCACTTAAAATAAAGTGTTCATTAGAATTTTGCACGCTAATTAAGTCTCTCTGCAATTTCCTTGCTGACGACACCATCATCCGTTTTTGGCGGCGAGCCCCAAGGATGGCTACAAAGCTCGGAGGCCGACGCTTCCGCGGCGCAGGGCGAGAGCAGCCAGCGAGGCAGAACGGCAGCTGCAGAGGAGCAGGG
Organism: Ardeotis arabs; assembly: GCA_011801015.1. NCBI lineage: Eukaryota > Metazoa > Chordata > Aves > Otidiformes > Otididae > Ardeotis > Ardeotis arabs. Next base: position 12,552 of record JAAGAY010006575.1, on the reverse strand, counting down.
CAGCGCCGAGGGCAGAACGGGGGTTGCCTGTCACAGCTCCCCGGCAACCCCCCCTCCGCCTTGCTCAGCGAGGCTGCCCGCCGGTTGAACCCAGTCCCTCGGCTGAGATATCTGCTAACTCCACCAGCGTCAGCTTCCTCCGCCGCGTCACATGCTGCAACGAACGCTGTTGCTGCAAGAACAAAATTAGACGTGCTCTGCACTCCAGCCTGTACCAGCTAGCAGAGAAAGCACTTTCTAGAAGGAAATATCTTTTTACCCTGCCCCCCTAGGATTTGCATTTCAGACAGAGCCCTGTACTTATTTTCCCCGGCGCTCCAGCAAACCTAGAGATACCAGGGCGTGTTTGCAAGCTGTAACACAGGACCTGTGCCCAAACGCTGGATTCATCAGGAACAGCTCCATCTGGAGCCGTGCCCAAAGTTTCCCACAATAAATAGCAGCTGGCTGCTGCGTTAAAAAGCGAGCCTGATTTTTAAGCCAGGTATAAACATTAACTCATCTGGCTCACCCTCCAGTCTGTTATCAGGGTTTACAGGAGCGATTCAAAGACTCCTGCACGTTTCATCAAGGTCCAGCACTCCAGGACAAGCGGTGGGTAACCGGATAGGCTGAACATGACCACAAAGCTCTCCTGGCATTTTTCAAGAGAAAACATAACTCCAGCAGTGCCTGCTGGTGGAGATGCAGCCTGGAAGAAGCTCAGCTCACTATTTTACCTGTTGAGACAGAGCCCTAAGCTCTCCCAAAGTTCATATTCCTCTTCCGTGTAAAGATGAACCACAGAGGCTACTCAGAGGAGGAGTATTTAAGCTCGCAGGCCTCCAGCAGCGCGTCTGTGCAGAAAACATGAAAATAAGGGCAGGACCTGGCAAAAGAAACCTGCCACCTGAAGTCAGACACGCAATTAATTCAGGCAAATTCGCCAAGGTGTTATTGAAGAGCAGGGTGGCACAGACAGGCCCACAACCGGACAGGTCTTCTGGCAGAAAGCTCGTTTTTGGAAGAGATTTACAAAGGCAACGGAGTGATAAATGGTTCTTTAGGACTTCTGCCTTTCTCAGTGACAGCTTTGCTGCCAAGAAGCAGCACGAAAATCTCTGCGTGCCATGAAAACCTCACCAGGTTCCAAAGCTTCTCGCCTGCTGCTTCCCGAGCTCAGCGCGGCGGGCTCCAGCTTTCTGCCAAACGCCAGCTGAGCGCAGCGCTTCCCTCGACATCGGGCAGCAGAAGGGGCCTGGCTGCCTGCGTGAGCCGAGCGAGCGACCGAGCAGCACCGCCTGCCGGCGCAGCACGCCTTTTGCTCTGGAGCTAATTTCATTTGAAGTGCCGTGGTCACTCAGGAAGGAAGAGGGAGGACTGGATCGGAATAACCCTTAACTGTACCCTCCTCAAAACCGCTCCATCTTTCAGTCCCAAGCACTAACGTCATGGTTTTCACCTTGGACCTGAAAGCTAAGCTGGGTTTTCCAGTATTTAACATCAGCAATGGCAACCTGTGAAACGAAACAGGGCCCTCTGGCTGTACCAAGTCTGCCCTCTTTAAATACAGAGAAGGAACTTCCACTGAAAAGACATCAAGCTTTTTGTCGAGGATGATGCAAGCAGCCAGAAATCGAGCCCGTTTTCCCATTCTTTGTCAACACTACAACGTGAGTAAGAAGAAAGACACACTTCATTTGTCAGCCAAGTGAGCAGAGCGGGGCATTTCCACAGGATCTAAAATGAAACCCTTTCACTTTCGCTTAGTAAATGTCTGGCCATAGCTATTTCACGGCAAGACGAGAGCTCAGGAACTGGGGATTTCTCTGGGAGTGTCTTTTATTCCTTCTTCTCTTCCTCTACTGCTTTCTACTAGGCATAAACTGAGGCTTTCATGAAGAACAGACCTGGCTTTTGTTTTTCAGACTCCAATTTACCTCTACACATCCCAATTCGTTCTGCACACAAAATCTTGGTGCTGGGCTACAGTCTCAAAGTCATTTCGTCTGTCCCTTTCCAGGACAGACACACCCAGCTGTGGGTACGGGCTGCAGAAAGTCCCCGTCAAAGAACATCCTCCCATCGGCAAGCGAGCACCCTCCAGCCTTCCCCACACCTTTCATCTCAAGGCCTGTGTGAGAACGAGGAGGCCTTCCCTGATGTGGGAGACATCTGGCAGCAAGAGCAACAGCGTGATGAAATGAAGCAAAAACACAAACAAAAAAAATAGACAAGAAAACCAGAGAGCCTAGATCCCTACCCCATCACACCACCCTGCCCTCCAGACCCCAATCCCTTCCCCAGCTGGATAAATTTTAGAGTAATGGGTACTAACGGCCTCTGGCTCAAACTGTAGGGTGGGCTGGAGACCATCATCTGGCTGAGAGCGGACACAATGATCAGGATGAGGATAGGCATCAGCTGGACAAACAACCCAAGGCCACCCTGAAGGAACAGAAACACACAGTGTGCCACTCGTACGCGAGGATCCCATAGCATCGCTCTCCCTCCCTCCTAGCCCGAACACAACCTCGATTCTCCTGTTTTTCGCAGGCATTCAGCTTAGTAGGCACCCCAAAATAACTGAGGGGAACCCAACAGCCCACAGTTCCCCTCCAGAAAGGGCAGCATGACTGTGAAGGTCCAAACTCACTGCCCCTTCTCTGGATGTAACAAAGGGCAGAGGGGACTGGCAGGAGGAACCTTATGAGTGAATTACAAAAGCCTCATGCCTGCATTTCATTTTTCCAGAGCATACGTGGTCTCTGTCCTGCTTGTGCTAGCGAGCTGAACTGGTTCTACGGAACCTTCTCCCCTTTTCAGTGTCAGATGAAAGTAATTCCCCCTCCACCTCAGTTCCAGTTCCAGCAGAGTACACTTTCCCCTTTCAGCTTGAGAAAAAACAGCCAAGCCAACCAGCTCGCAATTCGTGTATCGAATAAACCTTTAGACTCTCAGCCCTCCGCCCGCTCGCCACTTACGTCACCCTGATGTTCTCGTCTGTCCTGCCTCTGATGGTAGGTGTATCGCATCCTGCCGTTGCTATAGACGTGAACATTACCTGTAGGCAAAAGAAAACTGTTACTCAGAAGTCAGAGCGTGTAAGATGGTGCTGCCCGGCCAGGAAGGAACCACAGAAGGTGGCCACATTCCACGTCAGCCTCGCCAATAAAAGCACAACAGAAAAAAAGATGGACTGGGTACTAAAAAACAAAAGCAAATTCAGGAATTTTAACGTGGAACACTGTCAGAGTGGGCTTGATCTGTTTCTTTGGTTCAGCTAAGACAGAATGACACAGAGATTGTCAAGGAACCCAGGCTGCGCTCACACTTAGATCTGGTCTGGCGTTACCACCGTAGCCAGCAGCATGCCAGCCAGCTCAGAGCTGGAAGGAGGACAGCACATCTGCCCAGCTAGGCTGCTCCCAGGCTGGAGCTGGGATGTCCCAGTGAAATGGTGATTTGCCAGACTTGGGCTGTTCCTCAGATCCCTGCATATGTCGCCGTGCACCAGGAGCGTGTCCATGGTCTTGGACAGCAGGCCACACGGCCAAAGCCCCTGACTCAAGCCACTCCACCACGCTTGACAGAGATGGCTGTAACTTTGGGGCAAAGCAGATATGGGGCTCCAGAGGAGACGGATAGAAGAACTCACACAAAAAAAAATTCTATTCCTCATCTGAAGCCACCATTTCCAAAATGAGCTATATAAGCTGAACAAGGAGTATTCCTAAGAAGTACTGAGCAGACACATCTGAAGATGAACTGGTGGTGGGCACGGAGATCCATCTATAGAATTTTGTAGGATCATATGGAAATTCAGGTTGGAAGTGACCTCAGGGGGTCCAACCTCCTGCTCAAAGCAGGGTCAGCTACGTAGAGGGAATATCTTGCAATGGCCTCCTCACTTCTAATTGAATTTACTTCAGATTAAAACCAGTCACAAAAAGCAATAATTCTGGTAGTTTTTCCACTCTAAAACCAGAGCTCTTCCATGTTTTGTTTCAAATGTCAAAACTACAGCTGAAAAGGCAGACTTGGCTGAAAAAGCGGTCCTGAATTCTCTTGGGACAGTGAGGAAAGGAAAAAAAAGAGTGAGCTAAAATAGCAACCTGTTTTTTTTACCGGAGTAGCTTTACCTCTCTGACAGGCAGAACATGAATGCTTCAAGAGGCTTCAACCTGAAGTTGGGAAGAAGTCCAGCTCTGACGGTATTACCTGCTGGATGCTGAGTTCTCCAAGGACCAGTCTGAACAATTTACAAAACTCCAGGTGCTTAGGACATGTGTGAAGGAGAACTTTCCCTCATCAAACTCAGCAATCCTCGCATGGCCAAATAAACCACTACTGCTTGGTGGCTCTGTCAAAAGGATTGGGTCCCATTCAAGAGATTTAAGGTGCTTACTAGAAGGGAAACCACCACCAAAAAACATGTTGAAGAGGTCCTCGGGGGAGATGTCTGCCTCAAACCCGCGGTGGAAGTCCGAGTGACTGTGTCCATGCCGAGCAGGGTTGAGTTTCTCGTCTCCAAACTGGTCATATTGCTTCCTCTTCTCCGGGTTGCTCAATACAGCATACGCGTTACCAATGGCTGAAATATTGACAATAAGGAAGCAATTAGCTTAGTTCTTCTGCAGATAACACATTTAGCCCTGCAAACTGCCAGGACTTGCCTTTCTCATCACACAAATGAGGTTCTCGACTACCCACATCTTTTCAACAGCACAGGGCTAGGACCTGGCACGCTCTTCTGGCAAATGCAGGCAGGAGGAAACCACACCAAGAGACTCAATGAAAAAGGCCTTAATTAATTCAAATTAAGAAGTTATCTTACGGCTGGTATGGATTTGGTGTATGTCCTTAGAGAAGCCCTCTCAGATAAACGAAACTATCAATTGCGAAGGAAATACTGGCAGTAGAGCAGCTACATGTTTCACTTAATTAAACTTGTTATTTCTTTTGAACAACTAAAGCCCAAATCCTTCAGCTGTAAGCAAGCATATAGGAAAATAAAATTTCAGTTGACAAATTTCATTGAAAAGCGACATTAATGGAATTCAATGTCATAGCCTAAAACCAGAACTACCAAGAATTTAAATATGGGCGAGATCACTGAAAGAGCCTTTAAAACCTCCCAGAAAAGAGAGTAAGGAAATGCTGGCTAGAAGTTTTGTCTGTCAGCTATGAATTTCAAACTTTTCAGATGCCAGAAGTACGGTGCATAATTACAAGCACTGTTAACCAGTGCCTGTGACGGTGGAAATGTACTGCAACTAAACCCCCACCAGTTCCCCACGTCGTTCTCCTTCCAACCTCAGGCCGTTCGAGCCTTTCCACCAGAACGCTTGCCTGCCACCCTCCTATTTCTGGACTTCTCTCTCGCCACGTTCCAGCTTACCACTTCCCCTCTGTACCAACCCACCCCAGAGCCTCCCTACGTGACCACAGAGCCGATCCTCTCTCCTCCCTGTGTCGCAAGGAGGTAAAAACCTTCACGGCAGCAGCTGACTGGTTTCAGCAGGGGCAGAAGTGATAGAAAAGGGAGATACATGCCCTTTGGAGGAAATTAACTCCAAGATTCAACATTTTCCCAGTAGTCAGACCGAGGTGTACGGTTTCTCCTTGGACTAGAGGTTTGGAGCATGGAGGGCGTAATGTCAATATGCTTGGTTCTCCTTCTTGGTTATAATCAGTGCACACAGAGTAAACATTTCTACAACCAGGCAAGGAAGCCGGACGACAAGACTGACTCAGCATATCAGCTTGTTCTTTCAAACTGCACAGTTAAGCTATGAAGGTGGAGCAGTTCGGGGTTTTGTTCGTTTTCTGACTCTCTGCCGACAAAGCCCAAGAAACACCTCATTACAACTCAGGATTTTAGCTCAGACTAGCCAGGTTCAACTCTTTTTCCAATGTCAGCCAAAGGTAGTGATGCAAATCTGCAACAAGACAGACTGCAGCCAATTGCAACTACGGACTGAGACAAGGTCTTATAATGCTTTATCAGCTGTCACTGGGAAGATGAATGCAAAAACTTCAGCTAATACATCAAGGTAAGAAAAAATTAACTAAAATCCTCACAGCAGTGCACATTTCCCCCTTCACCCTCTGGAACCAAACAGCTGGACTTCAGCGAGCCCTGCAAACGAGGAGCTCAGCTCGGGGGCTGAGGGACGGGGGGAGCCAACGAGGCAAGGCTTGGAGGAGAGATAACCTGGGAGCAGATAGCTCTGCAGTGGAGGATAAAGGGCACCTTGCTTAACGCGCGACTTCTGGCACGTAACTCTTGTCAAAGCCCTCAGCAAACATCATTATTTAAGATTACGGGTAAAGAAACCTGCCTTTCGCCACTTAGTGAGGATTGAAGGATAAACTATCAAACAGCCGCTTACTGCACATGCGGCGTAGGTAGATGTCTGCAAACGCTCACGCTTTAATCCGGCCCAAATACTAAAACAGGCTCTCCCAAGTAGCTGGGGGGCAGCTCATTATTTGCTAACAGCAACACGCTTATCGGTTATGGATTTAAGTCTTAAAAGACTTGAACAAACCTTACATAAGACTTTTACTGCTGAATTCATGTCTACTAGGAGCTTACCTAAATACCGCAGTAGCCTTGCTCCCTGCTCCAGCAGAAGCCTCATGCGTTTTGCTCCCAGGACGGCCAGAATCAGACCACGCTATTTAAATGGCAAAACCAGTGCTGTACAACTGGCAGCAAGAAGCTCTGCCTTTAGCTCAACAATAATAATCAAACTTCCACAGCTTGCAAGGGAAAATGGGGTTCTATGTTCCAAGCAACACCATTTCTCTGGGAAAATTGCTGAATTTGTCAGTAGATAGGGGTGCACGCCAGCACCTGCCCCGTGCTGGACGCTTGCAGGACTTGGAGCTTCTCCCTGCTAGGTGAATCACAGAATCATAGAATGGTTTGAGTTGGAAGGGACCTTCAAAGCCCATCCAGTCCAACCCCCCTGCAAGGAGCAGGGACATCTCCAACCAGACCAGGTTGCTCAGAGCCTCATCCAGCCTGGCCTTGAACGTTTCCAGGGATGGGGCTTCCACCACCTCTCTGGGCAACCTGTGCCAGTGTTCTACAACTCGCATTGTAAAAATTTTTTTCCTAATATCCAATCTAAATCTACCTCCCTCTATTTTAAAACCATTGCCCCTCGTCCTGTCACAACAGGCCCTACTGAACAGCCTCTCCCCGTCTTTCTTGTAGGCCCCCTTGAGGTACTGGAAGGCTGCTATCAGGTCTCCCCGGAGCCTCCTCTTCTCCACACCGAACAGCCCCAGCTCTCCCAGCCTGTCCTCATAGGAAAGGTGCTCCATCCCTCTTATCATCTTTGTGGCCCTCCTCTGGACCTTCTCCAACTGGTCCATGTCCTTCTGATGTTGGGGGCTCCAGAACTGGACACAGTACTCCAGGTGAATGCTCCTGCGTGTCTCCAAAAAGAAAGGATGGTTAACATCCCGAGGGAATTTCCCCCTGAGCAGTGTGCCAGGAGGCTGGAGCAACACATAGGAAGGGCTGCTAGGAGAAAGAGAAGGCAGGCTTCTCCTTATTTGACTAGCAGAGGTGAAGCCTACCCGTGCCAACCCATGTTTATTATTTTAAGCTTAGAGCATCCTTTGTTCACAATACAACCAGCTCAGAACAAGAGATACAACTTTACAAAGAGAAGCTTTATTTCACTCTGCCTGACCCACGAGGTTGTTTTTAAGAGCCCCTGCTAGCCCAGCTCGGCACCATTGCCTGATAGCTGAGGGCAAATCACAAAGCTGGAAATGCTATTTACCTTTAAATGCCTCTGTAGCCCCTGGTGCGTGGTTCTTGTCTGGGTGAAACTTCAGTGCAAGCTTCCGGTAAGCCTTTTTCAGGTCCTCATCAGAAGCTTCTCTGTTTACTCCTAGAATTTCATAGTAATCTTTGCATTGCTTTACCCTGTCAGTAGAGAGAGGAGAAAACAGGGACAGTTACGTCTCAGCTGTGAAAACCACTTTGCATTGAATACGTCGACTCTGCAACATCTCACACATCACAGTTTTGATCAATGTTCAGTGAACTCCGCTTTACTTGGCTCTAATTCCTCAGAGGGTGACCCAATTTTTTTTGTCACAGCCTCATTCCCGCTGCGCCTGCATTACCAGCTCACAAACACTCTCACAGAACAAGTCCAGCCGGTAGAGGTAGAAGGGCCTCTCCTCAGGCAATGATGTCACCCGCTGAAGAATGCGATTGGCAAATAAGCTTCAGATTCACCACGCTCACGTTTAGGAGGCTATTTGGAAGGGACTACAAACGGCAGGCTGCGATCTCAAAGATAGCTGGGCTTTTTGGCTTTTTTCCCCCCTCATCCTCAGTTAATTCACAGGCCTAAAAATAACACCAGCTGAATTCTAGAGGAAGAAGGAGGGAGCTGTGTGCGCACCCCAGTTCGTTCTGGGTACGTTTGCAGCCCTGTGATGGTTTCTCCTTCTCAGGTGATTTTGATGAGACAGAATACAGCAGGCTGGCTATCTGGAGAAACGTGTGATGTAACAAGCACCCCAGTAAGTCCATTAGCCAGAGGAGTTCTTGGGCAATCCAGACCATGCCCATAACCTTAAACAAAGTTTACCAAGTGACTGTGCCTGCAGCTCAGTCCTTCACCTTCCAGTATTTGCAAGTGGTAGAAAGGAATAAAGAACTGCCTGAAACTGGAAAACAGGTGACGAACAGACTGAAGTGTCCTGCAGTGGACTTCTACTTTATCAGGCTCTGAGAGGAACCACAAGCAGAACATCATCAGGAGAGAGGAAGAAGGATGCACTCTGTCACTTGCTACCAGAGCAAAGCTTAGAGCAGGAGGGCTGCCTACCGCAAGCTCTGAGCCACGACTTCCACCTACAGGATCTCAGGACCACGTGGGATTTTTCGCAGCATTACTGAGTAACACTAAAGCAAACATGAATGCGAAGCCCATGGGATGAATGCGGCCAAAACGCCTCTCTGGACCTCAGCCAGGAAGAGCCCTACGTGCCTACAAGTTCTCGCCCTCGTGCATGCCTTTGGGGGAAAATCTCATCCCTCGTAGACCCAACCCCGCTGCCTCCCAGGCTGCTGGAGCTATAAATCCTCCTAGGCATGCTTTTAACACCCAGACAGTTAAAAACCACTCAATGTGGTTCAAAGCTGAAATCTGTAAAACACTATGAAAACCAGAGCAGCATCACACAACAAACTCAAACAAACCGTGGGCTGAAGCCACGGAGAGCTGAGCACGCACCTCTTCACTGCATCCACCTGGTCCTGAGTGTAGCCCTTGGGGGCCTCCCCACCAGCCTCTCCGTTGGCCGACGGGAAGTCTCCGCTCATTTTCTTGAACTGGGGGTTTGTGGACTCCCTGGATTGGGACTGGCCATTGGCTGACTGCTCGTTCTTGTTGAGTGATTCAAGCAGAACTGAAATGCAAAAAAGATGAGAAGACAAAAAAAAAGAAAGAAGTTAAGAGACCACCACGCTCCATTTGCCCTTCCCACTCTCCCACAGAGAGATCCCTCTTCATCTCCGCCGTTGCCCTGAGATGATGACTCTCACCTTTTCACCCAGCTCTTGAGCTCCTGCTGCCTCTTGCCCAGATGCGAGGGCTACCGCTGAAGGTGCTGCCTGCTGCCTGCTTCTCGCAACGCACGCAACCTCTAAGACACCTGCCAAGGCCTGCCCAGTCAGACAGTTTGGGAGCCACAGGGGATCACCAAAACAGTGTATCCTTATCCTCTTTTTCTTTTTTCCCCCCCGCACCTCTCCTTAACTGCAAAGCATTCCCACATTCTCTAGCACATTATAAAGCATATTATTCTCTTTATCTCCTGCCTTTGACAGTCTACTGTGCTGGGTAAATGACATGACAGCGCCGAATCTTCAGAGAGCTTAGAAAATAACACCGTGGGATGCCAGTCACGCGGGGACACTCCCCTTTCAGGGACAGAGCACTGCAGCACCGATCGCTGGCAGCAGGATAGGACCCGTAACACGAGTCAGAGGGGTGCTTTGCTCTCTTGCGCTGTCTTACCTACGTATTCAGGGCGTGTAGGAACAGCTGTGAAAACCATCTTCTTTCTCAATTACTGAAAATGAATTGCACAAATTCAGTTTCCCTCTTCTTAAGCGGAGTGCCCGTACATATTGGGTAGACTATCGCTGCCTCCTTGCGAGGCTCAGATACTGTCCTCTGTCCTTTTCAGCCAGGAAGGGACAAACGTTCAGGCCTGGCCTAACAGCATGGGTGACAACACTGCGAAACCAAATAAGGCTCCTCCAAGCACAGAAGCGTATTTCCACCACGCATTTCCCTGGCAGGTGGATAGTGCCACCTTTTAAAACTATTTTTGTTTTGTTTTAACCAAATATCAGACTGATCAGATATTTTATCAATCTCTTCTTGCCTGTAGTTTCTGAAGTTTATATATCGCGTCCCCAGAGAAGAGAATAGGCACACGTAACACGATTAAAACCAGACGATGTTATTTACAAAGGCACCAGTAACTTGACGAGCTTGCAGCCCTTTACCCAGAGCCCAGAACCAAGAAGGACGTTTCATCTCCTCCCGCGGATTGCACATTACAGACCTTGCACTCTGGGGGTATCACGTTCTTGATGCAAGCGCAAACAACACTTGCAGGCCAAGAGAGGAGGCAAGATACCCTATCTGCCCTGCGGAGCTCGCAGGGGCAAGAAAAAACCGCTCAGTAATCCAACAGCCAATACAGGCAATTGTTACGGGACGAAGGGTAAAAATGACAGCGGGCTAACGAGTGGTAACTCACTGCATGAGCTTCTGAGCTTGGGGGCTTCACAGATCTTGGCTTTTAGAAAAAGAAATCCTTCCCTTGCTCGTATTGACACCACTGCGGTGTTCACAAAACCGCAGTCTTTGCTTTCGTTCCTTCCAAAGCTGGAGCAGACCATCAGGCACTTTCAAACCTCGTCTCACGAGGCTGTCCCTCCACCCACCCCACTCTCGTTGTTTTGGGCTCAGTTCCCTACAGCTTGCCACGAGACTTCTGGTAGTGTAGTTCCCAAAACCAACCACAAAAGTACATGTACAGCCACAGCCCCAGTCCTATTGCTTCTGCACCCCACCACCACGCTGGTCCTCCGTGCAGTCACAGCACAGGGCAGATTCATGAACTACTGAAGCAGAGACGGCTGAATGAGTTTTCAGTTCTGCCAACTCAGCTCCCCACCGAGCACGTGCTATGGATCACCGTTCCTGGCTTATTAGCCAACAGTTGTTCAACTTCTGTTAATTTCTCCAAAACTCCCGCTTCACGGCGACCAGCAGGACTTTGTCTACACCAGGGTGCCCGGCTGCGTTTACGTAGGAGACTTTGTCTGAAAAGCCCTTGCAAAACCCTTTGCCGATCCTGTGACGACACCTGTAGGACCCAGCCAGGGTCAGAGTCTGAAGCGCTGGCCGTGCAAGGTCCAGGATGCCGATTGTTGCCAAACCCAACGCAGCTCATGAGAAAGAGAAGAGATTTCCTGGGGACACACAAACTACGTAAAGACGCAACAACTGGCGTGTAACCGCGGGATCTGTGGCAACATTTCCCAACTACAGAGACAAAGTGCACGAGCGAGCAATCAGCAGGACATCGAGCGAAGGGTCCTTGGATGGCAGCTCGGACGCAGCAGCTTGCTGGGGTCTGGCCACAAATTAGCATGCTGTATTTTGCACAAACCTGCCCTGCTGCCCCCCTTTCCTCTGCTTTCCTCCCCTGTGCTCCAGTTCTCTAACAGTACACATCCCACCCCTTATTCTGGCTGTCCCAGGTGCCAGGATTATGGCAAAATGTGACTGCTTTACACTGCAAACTGGTGCTTGCTGTCATACAGATCTGCTTTTCCGGTGCACAGCCTAGCAGAGCTCCGCAGGGAGGGCAATCCTTGTCAGGCCAGGCCCTTCTGGGTGCTATGCCACCCTTTTACCTCCAAAAGTCACTTTTCCTACTTAATAATTTTGCAAAAGTATAAAGTCTGAATGGGAAGGAAAATCACACTACACGTACGACAGGCTGACACGCTGTATTTGAAGGAATGGGAAGAAGCTTTCAAAGAAAGGATTACAGGAAGCCTTGGGCTCTCTACAAGAGAGACAAGCTGCAAAATATAGCCAAAAAAATCAAAACTCTGATAAGGTCTGTCAAAGTACAAAAGGAAAAAAAAAAAAAATCTAAAGCCTTTCAAATAAATTTCTGCAATGTAAAAACACATGGAGTGTTTGTCTGCTTCTACAAACCACGTCCTGCTTGCTTTTGTGATACGTTAATTACATACATCATAAGGCTTCCAGGAAATGAGATTGTTCCTCAAAACCCCTAAAACAGGCCAAAGGCCTCCAAGAGGAAGATTATTTTTCACACATGCTGACACGAAGCTGGCGATCAATGGGGGAAAGCGACGATGCTTGAGTGGAACAGCCGGGGGAAAACAAGTGCTCTCAGGGGTGTAAACTCAAACGAGGTCAGGCTGCCTGCCCGCCAAAAAGAAAAACGGGCCGAGGGGCTTGAGGAGGGGATGCT
>JAAGAY010006574.1:0-14997 GCA_011801015.1 Ardeotis arabs | reverse complement strand
AGCCCCCAACATAAGAAGGACATGGACCAGCTGGAGAAGGTCCAGAGGAGGGCCACAAAGATGATAAGAGGGCTGGAGCACCTTTCCTATGAGGACAGGCTGAGAGAGTTGGAGAAGAGGAGGCTCCGGGGAGACCTGATAGCGGTCTTCCAGTACCTCAAGGGGGCCTGCAAGAAAGATGGGGAGAGGCTGTTCAGTAGGGCCTGTTGTGATAGGACGAGGGGTAATGGTTTTGAAATAGAGGGCGGTAGATTTAGATTGAATATTAGTAAAAAATTTTTCACAATGCGAGTTGTAGAACACTGGAACAGGTTGCCCAGAGAGGTGGTGGAAGCCCCATCCCTGGAAACGTTCAAGGCCAGGCTGGATAAGGCTCTGAGCAACCTGATCTAGTCAGGGATGTCCCTGCTCCTTACAGGGGGGTTGGACTAGATGACCTTTGAAGGTCCCTTCCAACTCTAACCATTCTATGATTCTATTATTCTATGACTTACGTTCCACAGGTGACCTGTGCACTTCTGGAGCAGAACCTAGACACTAACAAGGGTTCTCAGATGGGGATGGACACTTAGTTTTAGTTAAGTGAGTCAACTGGCTGTAACACATGGTCAGACATCTAACTCAAATGAGTAAACCCGCATTCTAATCACTTAAGTTTACATGTCTCACTCTGTAGCTGTAACTGATCCTCATGTCTAGGTAGCATTTTTCAAATAGAAATTTCCCTCCAATAGCAGGGAACAGGTGGCAAGTGCTGGTAAACCTGCCAGTTCCTTAAGCAACCAGAGCTCAGAGCAGAGCTGATCCTTTCCTAATGTTAGTGTGACAGAAGACTGCACTCCCATAAGTTGGATAAGGTTTCTGGCTACTTACTCTATCTTTGTGCTTTCCAATTTGTACAATAGCTTGGATTGGAAAGGACCACTAGTCCCAACACTGTGATTAGGGCAGGTTCCACAGGACAATATCCAGTCAAGCTCTGAACACCTCCAAGGATGCAGATCCCAAAATCCATCTGGGCAACCCATTCCAGTGCTTGAGCAGACAAATTGTGATATTATTTTTTTTCTTCCATATATATACTTGGAATGTCCCTTGCTGTAGCTTGTGACTGATGCTTCTCACCCCTTTGCTGGATGAAAGGATCCTGGTTCTGTGCTCTGGTCCCCTCTAGGTAGTTGAAAACAACAACCAGATCCTCCCTTAGCCTCCTCTTCTCCATGTTGAACAAACCCAGCTGTCTCAGCATCCTGTTAGACAACAGGAGATTTCATATTTTAAGAAACTTGTACAAAAAAAAAAAACAAACCCAAAAAAACAACCTCCTCCCCTTCCTGAGTACCTACTTCTCTGTGAGTGCTGCTGAAAGTAAATAGGAATTTTACACAAACTATACATCAAAGTGAGTGTGCAGTGAAGTCAAGAAGTCAAAGAGCTGAACGCATGACATTCTTTCCTCAAGTAACAACAATCAGGATTTTCTGAGAGTCTTCATATTTTATGTTGCAAAGACAAAACTGTTCACTTCCATTTACTCAGAACAGCATTTTATAAGAATCAATAAAACTAAAGTTTCTTCAAACTTCATAAAGCTTTGTATTTTATTAGTAAAAATTATCATTGCAAAAGCATTTTTTAATGCATACTTAGCAAAACAGCACTGTTATTGTATGAAGTCAAACCAAATAACAGAGCTTCCTATATCTGCTGAAAGACGTATTTTCAGGCTCATTTACCATTGGACTGATAGAAAAGCTTCACAGAATTCTCTACCTAGAACAGCTTTGGAATATAAATACAGACTCAAGGGAGTGAGGAAAGAAGAGCAAAAGCAGGGCTGAACTGAACCTTCACTTGAGTAGGAGCAGGCACCCAAATTAATCTCCTGCTGCTAAGCGAGAACATAAACTAAACTAATCAAGGAAGGATAAAAAGGTTGGGTTTGAAGTTGAACCTTAAATTCACATTTAATCCAAACACTCCAAAGCCAAAGCAAAACTGATTGCTGCAAATTAAACATAATGTTCTATGTGCATGAGTTATGAATTGCAGCTGGAAACAGTTGAAATTGCCTCCAAATCAGCATGGGAGAGAAGGGAAAGAACAGAAAAATCATGCTTGGGTGTAAGAAATAGCAAACAATCAAATGCTGGGTCACCTAGTAATAAATGCCCCATGTCTGGCCAATATCATGAGGCAGTGTGTTACATTTTTGTAAAAGTCTGGTCCAGTGCTGGGTTTAATCTTCAAACCCTTTCAAAAAGACTAAATTTCTGTAATTTTTGAGAAAGATGTAGTGATTTTGGTCATTATGAGAACTGCATGCCATTCTGCCTTGTGATCCGAACAGCTTCTGCTTTATCAGTCCCACAGAACACAGCTAAACAAAAGGAAATCCGAAACCTAGCATATATGGCAGGCTGCACCATGCCTGATTAAGGATGTTTAGAGATAGAAAGCTGCCCTGTTGCCATTACTTTTGCAGTGCAGCTGACTTCCGGATCACTGAATGGCACAATACCTTTGCTGGAAGAACAAGCATTTTACCTGGAGTACTGTGTCCAGTTCTGGAGCCCCCAACATAAGAAGGACATGGACCAGCTAGAGAAGGTCCAGAGGAGGGCCACAAAGATGATAAGAGGGATGGAGCACCTCTCCTATGAGGACAGGCTGAGAGAGTTGGGGCTGTTCAGCCTGGAGAAGAGGAGGCTCTGGGGAGACCTGATAGAGGTCTTCCAGTACCTCAAGGGGGCCTACAAGAAAGACAGGGAGAGACTGTTCAGTAGGGCCTGTTGTGATAGGACGAGGGGTAATGGTTTTAAAATAGAGGGAGGTAGATATTAGGATATTAGTAAAAAATTTTTCACAATGAGAGTTGTAGAACACTGGAACAGGTTGCCCAGAGAGGTGGTGGATGCCCCATCCCTGGAAACATTCAAGGCCAGGCTGGATGAGGCTCTGAGCAACCTGATCTAGTCAGGGA
This sequence comes from Ardeotis arabs, assembly GCA_011801015.1. NCBI lineage: Eukaryota > Metazoa > Chordata > Aves > Otidiformes > Otididae > Ardeotis > Ardeotis arabs. Next base: position 12,014 of record JAAGAY010006574.1, on the reverse strand, counting down.
TGTCCCTGCTCCTTACAGGGGGGTTGGACTAGATGACCTTTGAAGGTCCCTTCCAACCCTAAGCATTCTATGATTCTATGATTTGATACCATCCATGTGGATGCAACCACTGGCTACCTCAGTTGTTAAAGATATATTAGCACCTGTTTTCACAAAAACAAGTTGTGTTTGACACAAACAATGGAAATATTGGACTAGCAACAAACAGTTACTCTGTTCTCCCATTGTCTATGTCAAGCATGTGGCTCCCACGCACCTGTTTTTCATAATCTTTACTAGAACTCTGCTCTACTTGATAAGAATTGATTTACTAGTGCCATAGGAAAGGACAATGTTTACATACAAAGAGGCAGCTCCTTGACCTTGGTACAATGAATGCCATTGTCAAACCAAGCAGCAGAGTAAGAAGTCCTAGCATATAGGAACAGCTTGGGCCACAGGCAGGCCACCATGGTTGCCCCCTTTGACAAAAGGAGCAGGGCCTGACCTCACCTCCAGGCTCTTGAGAGTCCAGCTTGCTACATCAACTCCTTTGTGCCCATAATTACAGCACACATGAAGCTGCCTAGTCCTTCAGTAAGTCTCCTTAATGCAAATAAATAATAGCATATTTGCTCCCTTGGAGATCAGGAAAAAGAGAGGTCCCACAGAGATTCTTTTCATGTGTACTCTCCTCTAGGGTGTCTTATATGCATTTTCTGATTTATGGAATTAGCTTATTGCACTTTATAGGAAAATTTCAGGGTTACCCTGTCTGAAATACTTTTGCCAGAACAGTATGGAATCTACCTTCCGAAAACTACCGTGATGAAAACTGAGTTTGATTGTTTCTGTTTTCCCAAGCACTCATCATGAATGAAAACAAAATTACATTTTCTAATGCTAGAGTAAAATTATATTGAGTGTCATATGAGAAGACGACTTCCTTTATGACCCTAAAACAGAAAGGGAGCATGAACAAGAAGAAAATTACTCCTTTTCTCAGCATGGACCAGGTAGGAAGCACAGAAGCTGGCTTTGCCAGGCAATGGTTGAAGCTGTGGCTTTGCTCCTATCTAGCATAAGCCCGTATTGCTGGTGCAAGGAGACTGGAAACAAACAAAAAAAAAACCAGAAAAAAATAGAAAGTGGTCATCTCTACAGTCATAATTTGGTGCTTGGCTCATCCTGTGATACTACAGATATATTACACCTCTTCCTAAGAGTTGCTGTCAAATAACTAGAAAGAGGAAAATGCTGGTTGGTCTTCAAAGAGAGGGGGTTTGATATGCAAACTAGGAAGAATCCCTAAAAAAATTAAAGTTCTTAGATCAGAGACTCTAAGGCTTCAACCCAGTACTCAAGCCTGGCTAACAAGGACCTCTTTCCTGTAATTCTGTCTTTATGTATGTCGCAGTTTAGCCCCACTCAGCACCTAAAATACCACACAGTCTCTCACTCACTCCTCCCTCACCACCCCCACAGTGGGACAGGGAGGAGAAATAGGAAAGAAAAGAAGGCAAAACTCACAAGTTGAGATAAAAACAGTTTAGTAAAACAACAAAGGAGAAGAAACCAGAGATGGAAAACAAACAAACAAAAAAAAACCAATAATAGAAAATACTTAAGCACATAATTTATAGTACAGTGGCTCACAATGGATCCTGATGCCCAGCTGCTTCCCAAGTAGCACAGTCCCTACTGTATATACTGAGCATGATGTCACAGGGTGTGGAATAGCCCTTTGGCTAATTTGGGTAAACTATCCCAGCTGTTGGCTAATTAGGAAACTATCCCAGCTGTGTCCCCAAGCCACAGGTGCCACCAGCTCCAGCTCTTCTCCCAGCTCAGGTGGAAATTAAGTCTATCCTATCCAGAATCAGGACAATGCAGTACCATTGAATGCTTACAAAAAGTCTTCAGTAGAATCACAGTATATGTTTCTGTTGGACCACACTTTGAGAGCTGTGCACTTCAAAACAGTAACTTCATGTGTTTTGACTGTTCTTTGTGTACAAATATTTTGTAATAAGAACATTCACAGAATTTGTACATACCATATTTTTCTAAAATAAGATGGAAAGCACTGGTTAACATCACTGTAAACAAATCTAGGATATAGAAACCATAGTTCTCCCTCCATCTCCTCTGAGAATCTGCAGAAACACCCATCAAGCTGACGCAAATATAAATAGTGAGTGGAGGGACTGCTCAGCAACATCCACTTCAGAACATTATATCATTTTAGAAGTTTGTGTGCTATACATTTGCTTAATTATTAACTGCAATATGACTTACAGCTTTTTGCAGATAAAAGAGTAAGCAGCTCCAGCTTGTGAAGCCAGTGCCCTTCTGCTAAAGCCCCAGTACTCTTAGAATCATAGAATGGTTTGGGTTGGAAGGGACCTTTAAAGGTCATGTAGTCCAACTCTGCTGTGAGGAGTAGGGACATTTCCAACCAGATGAGGTAGTTCAGAGCCTCGTCCAACCTGGCCTTGGTTGATTTATGTCATTTAATGAAGTTCAGGCAGAACTTCTGAAAATCTTTTCCTTCTGATTTTGAAGCTTGATTTCTAATTAAAAAAAAAAATTTAAAGAAATAAAGGCATAGAGCAGGTGGGTAGAAAGCCTACACTTCATTAGGCTAAGCTTTTTTTACAGTGGAATCAGACAAAAACTAATGGATAAAAACTCTGATAAAATTCTCATTTTCAGGTATTTATCAAGATGAAATATATTTTCAGGATTCAGTTCTTACAATGTAAACTATTAGATAAATGCCTTAAAAAGCACATAAGTTTATTTAAACAAAAAGTAATCAATGAAGAGGTCTGCTTTTCTGTTCAAGCCAGTCCAGGAAGCTTTTAAACCCATTTCTCCTCCATCTACAGTCCAAATAAAAGCATTTTTCTTTATAAATGTGTGCACTGGAAACAGAGAAGGGGTTTTTTCTCCTCATCTGCTTAGGAAGGAATATGAAAGTGTGAAAAATGCAGCTTCCCATTCCAAATATGAAGCATTTGCCTTAAGAAAGCTTTGAACTTTTCAAATTAACTAGCATGATGCAAGATGCCCACAAATGTTCCTATATCCTTAACACCATAATAATGAACTCATCAAAGGCCCCATCCTGCCTTAGCTGTTCCTGATTATGAATTTTTACCCCTTTGGAGATAAGTGTTTGCTAGTTTCCCATTCCCAGGTGGAATTGCTCCAGAAATCCTTTTAACATTAGTGCAGCTGAATGGAAATCTGTGAATTGCAGCTGGCAACAGTAAGATTAAAACATTTTCTATAATTATTTATCATGGAAAAATAAATTGTCTTTTAATGAAAAATATATTCAGTTATGTACTAACTGGAAATCCAAACCATTTCCTGCCTTTTGTAAAAAGCTTCTAACAGTATTAATTTTTCACAATTCTTTTTTCTACTCAGTTATGGAAGGAGAGGAAGAAGAAAAAAAAATTCCAGTGAGTTCCAAGGACATTCATTTCATATCTATCTAGTTTGCCATCAAATTTCTACATACATTATGATGAATTCTTGAAGGAAAATTATTTAATCACACATGAAAAATGATGGGTGTAACAATTTTGCACCTGGCAAATTGTTAAATAAAAGGAAGCATTGCAGGGAAAAGAGTCAATGTTGATGACAGCTGCTTTATTTTATGGCAATTAATTGTTCTTTGTATATGAAGTTTTACACACTCCTAGTCTGTTCCTACTCCAGCATAAAAACTAACCTAGAAGTAGATCAGTTGTTAATTTGACCAGTATTCAAAAACAGCTCAAACAAAGTGAACATTATTTTCCCTCAATGTTTGAGAAGTTAATTTCTCACTTTTGCAGAGAATAGGTAAGTGTACAAAGCTCCTGACTGAAAGAGCCTTGCCCCATCACCTGGTCCACGTGCAAGGGTACTGCAGAGAAGTCCCTCTGTACAGCTGGAAGCATCAGTATTGGAAGGAAAGCCATAATGATTAGTCCAGATGCCTGACTGGACCCACCATCTTGGAGGACAGCAGATTCCAGTTATTTTCCTGCCAACCGTTGACAGTGGGGTATTATTTGCAATGTCTTATTGAAGAGATCATTCACGGTGCAGACTCTTAATTTCAGTAAGAATTAGTACAATAACGTTATCTGAACATGTTTAAAGAAGAATCTGAAAAAGGCAAGGAAATGAAAGCAGCTCTAGGCTTGGAAATTATCTGCAATTAAAGACATTCATGAAAAAAAAAAAAACTCTAAGAACATTTATAGTATTTATTAGGAGGAAAATACCATTGTGGCCCTAGAAAGCAGGTCTTGAGCCTCTGCATACATAAATCATTCTAAATGAAATTGTAGCTATGAATGTGGATCTGGTCTGCCAGTGAACTATTAAGAAAATTCTTACTTCACTGGTTTCCTTCTATGCAAGAGAATACATCTTTGGACTCCAAGTTCAATAAAATGTCAAATGACTTTCAGAGAAAGTTATACATTTCTGAAACTGTTATGATTAGCTAGATTTTTTAAAAAACCACAAAAATTCTTTTCCCTGACTGGAGAATTAAGTTAATACTTCCAGAAACCAATAAAAGAAAGTCTACTGAAGTCAGTGGGTGCCTTTCTGGATGATTACAATGGGCTTTGTATTTGTCTCCAGTTCAAATATTCATATGCAGAAAATTAGGATAGGAGACCGACATATGTTTTCCATGACAGTCTGACCAGTGGCTGAAGGATAGATAAACCTTTTTCTACAGTTTTAAAGAAAAAACAACTTTTCTTACTCAGTGCAGAGGCTACTGTCTATTTGCACAGATTTTTCCTTACACTGAGGGTAGATTAGATGAGCTTCAGAAGTTCTTTTAACCTAAGTTTTCTATGATTTTTAGGTAAATTTAGAATTCTTACCTCTGTTAAGTATGTGTCGATTTTTTATTTACGCACTGATTGACATGATTGTAGGTCTGCAAGAAGCACTTCACACGATAATACTGAAGCATTTAAGATTCATATCAGCTAGATATGACACCCAGATAAGTGACGATATATGCAATTATTTCAAAATAAGTCTTAATTATAATTCAACAGATAAAAGAACATTACAGGTTGTTCTCAAATCAGTGATTATTAATGACAAGCATAACTTAATCAAGTATTTATATAAGCTACTTACAGACTACTTAGAGACACATTGTACAATGGCTACTAGTGAGTACTTCTTTCCATCAATACTAGAAGCATACACACCCTCAAGGAATTTATAAAGAGCATGCAGAGAGATTTCTGTCCAACTAGGTCTCCTAGAAATATAATTATCTATTTAAATTTGTAGAGCTTCTGTAGGCCTGTACCGTATTAAGACTTTAGCTCTTATTCTTTATCTCAGAGTTGTAGAATTGTTCCAGTAGCAGAGGTACAGCACTTTGGTGTCCTGAAAGGAGAAGGCTGTGCAAGCCTGGCCAAAAGAGTGGGCACAGTGGCTTAGGGTGGGTCTTGCCAAATGCATTCTCCTTCAAAACTTCCAGCCAGCCATTGAATCTCACAGGAAGGGTAGCATTACAAGCATGCCCTCCCAAGTGGAGAATCTCTATTCAAGAGCAACTGCATTGTTTTTCATAAAAGGACAGGAGAATACATCTGGCCTTCAGAGTGCTGTTAAATCAAACACATTTTGTTTGGTCTAGGAAGTCGTTACAGGGAAGACAGCTAGCAGAAATTACTCGTGCGTGAAGTTATTGTTTTGGTGAATAAATCGATGACTTTTTGAACAACACTTGGAACTATCTTGGTGGCCTGATATATTCCATTTAGAAGGAAGAACCTAGCTGCTAGTTAATTGTTTAAGGGCAGGGATCAATCTAACTCTGAGGTCAATCTCCATGTAATAACGACAGCTATTGAGCAAGGCCGGTTAACAAAATAAGGCAGCAAAGCTCAGGATAGATTTTGATAATGTTTGATATGGCAACTTGTTGCCACAAATTGCAGACAAAAAAAATAATTATGGGAATAGATTTTAAAAAATTAGAGTCATGTAAGCTTTTTTAAAAAGAAATGTTGTTTGTGCTGCTTTAATATCAAATATTTACTAGATGCAACTGGGACTGAAAAGTCAATAACTCATCAGAGAAAAAGTAAGAATAAAAATCTACCAGGACTTCAGATAAGACAACCACAGCACTGTAATATATACATGTCATTGATTACACTTTGCAGATTAGAAATCTTTCTTCTCTGAAGAGCCACTAAAGAACTTGTAGCAAGGATGTTACAAGCTGTCATACTTACACAATTTTCCATTTTGAATACTTTACTACTAGATCATTTTTAGGAGAAATACAAAAATATTTTAAATTAAATTTCAGATAATATCTTTTCACTAAGAACGTACCATAAATGTGTGGCAAAAGAATGCAGATCTCTTCACTTCTAATCTTCAATTTCAACTACTAGACTGTACTTCCCACGGTCAGTCCAGTTTCAGCACTGCGAGATCCCTAACAATCAGTCACACAGTGTGTCCTATTATTTTCCAGTCTGTTAAAGCTTATTTGTGAAGTCGAATGAGTAACGTGTGCAAACTGCCCCAGCCTAGACAGAAACAGCCAACATTAGTAATGTGCACACTCCTAATATAAATGGAACTGTCTGGGGATTACATCAGCATTCAGATTCATGGCTCTAAAATCTCCTAGATTTAGTGCAGCAAGACTAGTCAAGTATTAAACAATGTGTTACCAAGGGAATAGCCAACATATCCTGGAAGAACCACTGAGAATCAGTGTGTGAAGGAACTGGAAAGATAAATGGAAAGATTTGAAGCATAAACTGTACACAGAAAAACTAAATTAGTATTAAAAACATAAATGGAAAACATTCTGATGTTACTAAAAGGCACATTAAAGACCTGAACGTATAAAACTGCAATATTTGCTACAATGTTCTGCTTTATTCCAGAGCATAATAAAATCTTTAGTTAATTCACTAAAACATAATACTAAGACAAAGGCTGGACTAGAAATCTTTTAAGGATCATTAACTTATTTAGAGTAAGAACCAATACAAGCTTTCTCTGAAAATTTTAAATACACAGAAGCAGGTCAAATGTTGATATGAACAAAATCTTGATATTAATAACTTCTTTCATTCTTTCTTTTTCCCCCTTAGCACAACCTTGTGCCAAAATAGTCTAGAAATAGAAGAGCTCCAACAGCCACTGAGAAATTAGCATCATATCCTCAGGACCAGGAATCCAACAAAGTTTCTCATAAAATGCCTTGGAAATCTCAGCTCTGTTCTGAAGTCCTGAGTACTAAAAAACTTAAATTATTTATCTATTTGAACAGAATAAGGATAAGTGGTCATGATTTGAGTATTAGTTAAAAAAAAAATCCCACTACTTTCTCCCCAACTAAGTTAGCAGATGGCCAAAATGGTTCCAAATGGAGTGCAAAAACACCTCAAAATTACCTGACAGCCTCCAAGTGTCAGGTATATAAGTGACAGCTACCAAGCCGACCTCTCTAGGATCTAATAAAATGGACTGTGATCTTTTTTGCTTCTTGTACCTTTGAAATGCTCCGTATGTAAAGGAGTGGTTAGGAGGTAAATCAGCTTTGTTGCTATATCTTGGAAATCCTCAGCTGTGCCTTGCAGAGTAGTTTTGCAGCCACTTCATGATGTAGGAAACATTTTAAAAGTCTTCATTTCTAAATTGTTTACTGGAAAAAGCTTCCAAAATTTTATTTAAAAGGAAGTTACAGTGTTTATACTGAAAACTCTTTACTCCAAAGGGCAGAGGAATATGAGCATTACATTTCATAAGCAAGTGTAAGTATCTGGCACTGGTTTTAACAGAAAGAAATTAGTTCATCTGTAAGGGAAATGTAGGCAAGCCTACTTGACACAGCACAGGCATTCCTCAGATTTGACATCTGATGGGTGTTCACACACTTTCTATATTACCGTAATGTAAGGCAAATGGCCTCTTACTTGGCTCTGCTTAATTGTTCTGAGGACCATCCTGTGGAGGAGAGCCCCATCTACATCTGTAGTTCTTGTCCCTACGGCATTTTCAGACTATCTTTGCCTACCCTGCAGAGTATGAGCCCTCTTAGTTACCAATCAACATTAAAGCAAGACATAAGTTGTGAGGTTGCAGCCAGGAGCTTCTGGCAACGCCTTGCCGTGCCACTGTAGGAGACAGTGCCTTAATGCTTTTCCCAGGCAGATAACATAATTCAGGCTGTACAACTTCCACAGCCAACTCCCAGCACTAGCACATCTACAACATCACAAAGACCAGCAAAAGTATAGCCAGGTGTTGAAAGCTACCACAACTGACCTCAGGCCTGCAGCAGCTGGGCAGCTGCTTTGCAAAACCTCCGTCTATATCGCTAAGAAACCTTGCACTGGCTTGTCCTTGTTGGTTCGCTAGAAATTCCTTTGTTTCTAAGTGGCTGGTGTTAGATCTAACTGATGTGTTAAAGTCACAGGGTTTTACTTTTTTTATCTAACAAAAAAAAATGATGAATGCAAAAGAAAATCTTTTATAAGGCACAAGACTAAAACATAGGGATTTCACCAAATCAACTCTAATTTAGAGGTATTCCTCTAACAGCAGCCAATACAAGTTCTTCCAGAAGATGGTAGAATAAATTCCACTAGATTAGCATGGGATGAGGTGAGAAGTAAAACAAGGAAATTAATATAAAAATCTTTTTATCATAAGATTTTCACAGCTCTAAACACCTAATGATAAATGACTTTGGGGAGGTCAGAAGAAGAACTGGGCTTTTTTTGTGATTCCATCAACATAATGTCTCCTTGCCTTTAATCAGCCATCAAAGACAGTAAAAATCTGTCAGTAGTGACCAATGAAAAGATCTAAAAAATCTTATGTGCTGCATTTGGCAGTCATAATTATTCTAGGATAAATTATAATATTGAACTTAAGATTCCTGTGGGATGGGAATATTCAGCTTTTTTTGGCTTTCAAGGGGTTAACGTAGTAGCTCAAGAAACCAAGCAAACACTGTGGTGCTAATGCATCCTGCCAAAGGTGGATCAACAGGACAGCTGATTGCATATCCTCTTGCAAATCCCCCAAGCCAGTATCTCTGAAGTCTAAAGTGGAAACTATTTGTGCACAGCTGATGGATTTAACTTCAATTTCTTTTCATGGGGATAGTAGGAAACACATCAGACTCATTTGTCTTCTGGATAAGACTTGGTTCTTCTTTTAGTGGAGACAATTGAGATTGAAAGTTGCTTTATGAGAAACAACAAAGTTTTTTTTTTCTTTTTTTTTTTAAATCGAGAAGCTATTTCTACACATCAGCACTTAACTAGAATAATCTTTGACAAAGAAACTATTCCTGATGCTAATAAACTCTCATATGGCAAGCAAAGATGTGAGGAAATTAAATTGTCAACAAACACAAAACCAAGGCAGAACATTCTTTTGTTTATTGGAGAAAAATACTGAAAAAAAAAATTGATAAAAGCAAGCAATAGGTTTAAGAGTTGTCAGCACAGCAATCTGTAAAAGTGTTTATGCAAAAGACTAAAATTTCACATTTGGTTACTGTAGTCAGGTAAGATGAATATTGAGATACAATGTATTTTCCTCTTGTTCCATGTTAGTTCTTCATGCCTATTCTTACAAACCTGTGCAGAGAAGTGAATCTCCTCATAGTTTCAGTGCCAGGTCTGTATGGAGCTACTCTGCTGCTTACTGAAGAAGTAGCAAAGAGGCTCCGGGTTCCAGTCAGGACTGGACTGGTAGTTTTTAATTGGTAAAAAAGTAGTAATGGGGAAATTTTGGCTTGCGTCCACATCACAGTTCCTGATTTTTCACCCAGGGTGAGCTGTCAAATACACTTTCCTCCAGAGTAGGTCTACAGTGATATCTTAGAGCAACTGCTGTCCTTATGACCACAAAAAAAAATTTCCACATACCCTTGATGCCTGTAAATTTCTAAGGAATTTTCTCAACTTTGGGGTGGATCTTTTCTGTTTCTTCACTGCCTGGAGGCAAACATATTTTGAGCTTTAATACGTCACCCATTATTAAGACAGAAAAGAGGAGGGAGGGAAAAGAAATTTTTCCAATCTGTAAAATTTTGCAGTGTTTTTTGCAGGACTATGTGGTGGATTGATCCTGGCTGGATGCTAGGTGCACACCAAAGCTGCACTATCACTCCCCTACTCAGTTGGACAGGGAAGAGAAAATATAACGAAAGGCTCATGGGTCACAGGGAGAGATGATTCACTAATTACCGTCATGGGCAAAACAGAGTCAACTTGGGGAAATTAGTTTAATTTATTACCAATCAAATCAGAGTAGAATAATGAGAAATAAAACCAAATCTTCACTCCTGTCATGGACACAATTGTAGCTACGCCTCAAAGCATTCATTAAATGCTTTAAACATCTACTGGTGCCTCAAGATGGAGGACGGCCACCACTGCCATATCTGCTGTGCCCAGACAGAGCAAGAGCTGAGAGCTGCGCTGATGGGCTAAGCACGCTTGGCTGTTCCACGCCTTAAGGGGAGTTGGCTTAAATCTGTTTGTGGGTGTGTGTTTGCACATGATTACTGGGCCTGGCATACACGGTTGGGTTTGAGAGTGAACTCGGCTCTCCACAAATATAAGAACATACATGTATTTTTTGGCAACAACCCTGGTCCACGAGATAATGTCACTTTTTGGTGTCCACAGTCATCTTTTACTCTGATAGTAAAACCAGGCTTGCTGCATATTGTTTTCCCTTCTGCCTTACAAGGGTGTACTGGGATTTTCTTAGCAGGAAGCTATTTGCTTTTTCCTAGTGACGATCTCCACTGAACCAATGCAATGTTACCTTTGAATAACTATTCTATTACCTGTTGCATAGTTACAGTTATCTGTCTTGATAGATAATAAGTAACACACAAACTTAACAGAGTTATCACTTAGCAGGTAGGTTTCTCAAAAAAAAAAAAAATCATTGTCTAAACCTCAGGGGAAAGACAGTTGTTCTGAGCACAAATACTACTATACAGGTTGCATATTTCCTAAATCAAATTTCTACAAGAATTTTCAATATTTTCCATCCTTTTAATCAAATCATGCAATTTTCAGAAAACTGAGCTGCTGTGTTCTGCTGTGGGGAGAAAATTCAGGACAGGATTTGTCTTGGAATAATTTGTACAAATATACTTTGCCGTACGTGTATACAAATAACTCAGTTATGCATCCTTTCAGAAAGATCCAAATCTGTCTTTGTTTAAGATTGGTGGAGATGAAGTATGAAAAATTGTGGAGTATATTTACTGTTCAGCACAGCCAAGCCTGCATGAATCCAAATTCAGCTGGTGGCTATGCTCTGAACATAGAAGAGCTGGGCAAAGGTGAACTTCATATGGTGCAAAGCTTTTGACACTGTCCCACACGACATGCTCCTCTCTAAACTAGAGAGGCATGGGTTTGATGGACGGACCACTCGGTGGATAAGGAGTTGGCTGGATGGCCGCACTCAGAGAGTGGTGGTCAACGGCTCGATGTCCAAGTGGAGACCGGTCATGAGTAGCATCTCTCAGGGTTCTGTGTTGGGCCCGGCCCTGTTCAACATCTTTGTCGGCGACATGGACAGTGGAATAGAGTGCACCCTCAGCAAGTTCGCCAATGACACCAAGCTGTGTGGTGCCATCGATACGCTGGAAGGGAGGGATGCCATCCAGAGGGACCTGGACAGGCTGGAGAGGTGGGCCCGTGCCAACTTCATGCAGTTCAACCAGGCCAAGTGCAAGGTCCTGCACCTGGGTCGTGGCAATCCCAGGCACAAATACAAGCTGGGTGGAGAATGGATGGAGAGCAGCCCTGAGGAAAAGGACTTGGGAGTGCTGGCGGACGAGAAGTTCAACATGAGCCAGCAATGTGCCCTTGCGGCCCAGAAGGCCAACGACATCCTGGGCTGCATCAAGAGGAGCGTGGCCAGCAGGTCGAGGGAGGTGATTCTGCCCCTCTACTCTGCCCTGGTGAGACCCCACC
>JAAGAY010006573.1:0-23190 GCA_011801015.1 Ardeotis arabs | reverse complement strand
TTGAAGGTTTTAAGCATAACAAGGCCTGTGCAAGCTGAAATAAACCCACCTTTTTTTTTTTTTTTTTTTTCCTTCATGAATGAATTTTCCTTCCTGAGATAAACAATCTGGTGGTGCCAGAGGCATTTATTCTAAAGAGAACAACAGTGTGAGGAGGTACCTCCTGTCTCTCTTTTTTTCCCTGAGAAAAACAAGACAGCGAGTTACACCAGCACTCTCAATCACTTGTTTTATTTGAAGGCACTGTTGCCTGGTGAATTTGAAGCTGTACCTTTATTTACAATACACTTCAAAGCTGTTTTTAGCCTGTGTTCAAGTATCAGAGGAAAAAAACACTTCTTACTCCTAATATTTGTCATTTTGTACAGTTAACTATGTCTGCTTTATTCTGAGACCAAAATTGTCTCATTCATCTCTAGAAGAAAGGCTTCCATGATGATTCTGTATTCACAGAGGGCATTGAGATTTTAAACAAGTTTAGTTCAAAGATGGATGCTATGCATCCCGCACCTCAGAGCACATTTTGGAGAATATCCTGCTCCACTCATACTTTGTTCTGGCAGCCTCAGTTTTCCCATCAGACAGACAGTGAAGTCAAAATGCAGATTGAGCTGAGAGCTCACATCGATGCTGCACTGCCGACCACAGCAACACTGGGTATCCAGGCAGCCGGTGCCTGGGTGAGACTTAAACCCCTAAGCTGGTAACCAGGCTTTCTCTGTAACGTTGGCACCGAATGAAGAGCCAAAGATGACAGAGTATTAAGTAAATGCTGAGAGCATCACCAGGTGAGGCTACCTTGAATGCTTTTGTGCCAAGCACTTTCACAGATGTGAAGGTTCAAGGGGAGCTTGAAAGTCAAAGCCTCAAGTTGGGCTGGAGCCTGAGGTCTTTCTGAAACAGAGCAGGTTCATTTGCCTCATCTAACGCAGAGGGGAACCACGGTGGCAGAAGCACCTGGCCTATTTCTGAGTGATATCTTACCCTACAGTCTACCAAACAGTTATTGGACCAGGTCTTGCTTCATGAGGTTTTTTTATCTTCAAAATATTTTTATTATTTAAAGCATGCAAAATTTCCATCCCATCTCTTAAACAGTGGCATGCAAGGGTATAGGAAAAATCAGTTCACTTAGTTCCTTCCTTTGGTGAAACAATAATGATTTCAGCCTTAACTACAATTATCTTTGGACATATCTAGCCCCAGCACTTGGCAGCCAAATATGCCTCTGACCCAGCAATACCTTTTCCTGTAAGCTGTAGAACAAACATCTGTCAGAGTACTTTCAAGTTACCTAAAACTCCAGTTAGATTTACAGAGGTAACTTCCTGACTAAAGAATAATCATCACTTTTACCAGGGTAAAATGAAATCATGCCAAGGAAAAGAATGAAAAACCTGACAAATAAAAGCCATAAAAGTAAAAGAAATAAGTCAAGGAGATGTGAATACAATGTACCTCCTGTATTAGGGGGTGAGTGGACCAGTGAAGATAACGAGAATCACAAATTTTTTAAATTACCAAAAATGGAGCTGAAAGGTCCACTGCAAGGTAAATCAGCAATGATAGGTGCAATCAGGAATTCTTGGTTCTGGAAAACCAAGGTTGTTAAGTGAAAGCTACAGCAATTCTAAGTTATATATGTCTACTGCATTTCTTAAGCTGTTCTATATTTTAGACTTCAGCTCAAGTCTTGCGATTATCAGTCCTGAAATATAATTCAGACCTGAGATATTGCCAAAGTTTTGGGTCAATATTTAATTTGTAGCAAAGATGTGGGTACCACAGTGAAAGCCTTGATTGTTTCAGTGAATAGCCCTGCTTGCTCACACAGAGTCACAGGGAGAGTTATTTGTTAAGCAGAGAAATGAAGACATAATATTGAATTTAACAGTTTGTTTTCCTGGTCCCTAAACCTTGCTCAGTCCCTGTCAGCAGTAACATTTCCCATCAGGAAGGGCAGTTTCTTAGGACAGCTGTTTCTGTGGGTGCTCTAGATCTCAGTTTCAGCTCTGGTAAAAGCAGATGAACCATCCTGCATGGGGCAAAGCTTTCAGCACCCTTCTTTTACAACTAATTTCTTCAGTAGAGGAAAAGTTTAATTCCCAAATGTCACTGTTCTCCCTGGAGCTTCTCTCAAACAGATCCTTCATTTAATTGTAGAGATTTTGGAGCACTAAATGAAAATTTTAAGAGCTGCATCGCACACTTTTTGGGGACAATTACCTACAAATCATGACCTGCTGCTCTTGAAAAGGTAATGGGGTTAAGGGGCCAAGGAGAAAGCTTTGTCAGAAATGGCAGCCGCACAGAATATTGTTCTGTTCCTCACGTTCCAAGACTGGATCTGTCTCCAGGACACTGGCTACATCCCTTCCTCCTCCAAAGTCTTTTTAATGACAATGTCTCTCTGGTTTTGCATTCAGTGCAAGAAAATATGAGTGCACAGAGCTCTCTTCCGTCTCCCTTGATTACATCTCTTTCCTTTATTCCCCTTGGGAAAAAAAATGGGTCAAACCATTTCTCCTGGATCTCTAGAAATGGACTTTTTCACCCTCCATCTTCTGCTCTTTCTAATTTACATCATGCTCTCACCAAAGTCAATGTGTCATTTACAGGCAGGAGCTTTCTTGTCTGCTGTCCATCAGATAACTGACTTCTGGGGAGAGAAGTCCACTTGAGAGTCATGTCTTTTGACTTACATGGGTAAATGCATTGACCTTCTGGGTTTTAATATCTTGTTCTGGTGCAAGGCTTGATTTCAAGTAAACCGAGTAGCTTTCCTCATGTCGGTGACTTGTATTCATTGCATGTTTCACTCTTCAGGCTAGCAGCTCTTCAAGAGACATAAAAAATTAAGTTACTTTTTCAAATTCTCACAAGATGCTATATAGCTGCATACTTTTAACAATTTCACTGGAATACTAAAACACCAGGTTTGGACATGACAATGTAATAATTTATCGGGGTCATCTATATCACCTGAAATGGAACTAGGGACTCTGTATTCATCACCAATGCCACAGGCAATCCTGTCCCTCACACAACGCTTTCAAATGCTTTCCTGATGCAAAGTTCAGTTCTTTTTAAACTGAAGAAATATCTGAACCTGAAATTGTGCTGTAGTTAAAACTCATACATGTCACTGCTTTTAATTAGAAGCTTAAATCTCAGCAGTGTCTTTTTAGCTGAATTTTGTAGGAATTTAATTTCTTCTATCATGTACAGAAAGTGGTTATTATGACTCATGTTTCTTGCATCTGTTATGAATGCCAAAGAAATGCAATCTTTATTCTTCTGACACAGCTCTATTCATGATGTAGTACAGCACTACTAGTACCCTGCAGAAAAAAAAAAAAAAAAACAAACAAACCAAAAAAAAACCCAAAAACCACCAACCAAGTTGATTATAAGTATGCATTTTTTTTTTCCTCGCGGGCATGACTTTTTTTCAATACTCAAAATTGAGTATAAAACCTGAAATGAATTAACCCCTGTAAAAGATAAATAGGCAGATCTGCTTCATAATGGCATTCGTGGTTTTCAGTCAATTTACCATCTGCGGTGGTTTAGGTAGCTGCACAAAACATAGTATGAATGTGATGTCCCTTGTGGGAGACAATATAAATTGTATGCATGACAAACTGCTCAAAGATACCGGATGAACTAGGGCCAGGCAGAGGTGGACAGAATATTTGATACATACAAGACTTCCTAAAAAGTAAAAAGGATAAAAATTTGTTAGGAAAAGCATTTACTCTGCTAAATAATTTTGTTCTATCTTAATAATAATTTCAAGGAGTCCAAGTCTTTGTTTAGATAAAATCAAGTGGCTGACATACTGATCCATCTTCCTTACCTAGAAAAACGCCTTCCCACCTCCCACATTGTCGCCAAGTTTCTGGTGAGAGAAAGGAGAAGGTGTGAGAGGTGTGAGGATGCAGCAGGCGGGTGGCCAAGCTGGTGGACAGATGATGTCTGCTAATGGCACCAGAGGGAAGGAGGGAAAGAGTTTCCAGGCACAGTAAACAATGGCTGTGGGGTTTTTGTTGTTGTTTTGTTTTTAAATATTGAGAAGGATTTAACTTGGAGAGAGGTAAGCAAAGAACTGCAGACTTAGGAGCCCTTTTCAGGACTGAGACTGTGTCAGCCAAAGTGGGAGAATGAATTCAGCACAGACCAGACAGAAACCAGAGATCATAGAATCATAGAATCATAGAATGGTTAGGGTTGGAAGGGACCTTCAAAGGTCATCTAGTCCAACCCCTCTACAAGGAGCAGGGACATCCCCGATTAGATCAGGTTGCTCAGAGCCTCATCCAGCCTGGCCTTGAACGTTTCCAGGGATGGGGCATCCACCACCTCTCTGGGCAACCTGTTCCAGTCATCCACAACTCTCATTGTGAAAAATTTTTTCCTAATGTCCAATCTAAATCTACCCCCCTCTATTTTAAAACCATTACCCCTCGTCCTATCACAACAGGCCCTACTGAACAGTCTCTCCCCGTCTTTCTTGTAGGCCCCCTTGAGGTACTGGAAGACCGCTATCAGGTCTCCCCGGAGCCTCCTCTTCTCCAGGCTGAACAGCCGCGACTGTCTCAGCCTGTCCTCATAGGAGAGGTGCTCCAGCCCTCTGATCATCTTTGTGGCCCTCCTCTGGACTTGCTCCAAATGGTCCATGTCCTTCTTATGTTGGGGGCTCCAGAACTGGACACAGTACTCCAGGTGGGGTCTCACCAGGGCAGAGTAGAGGGGGAGAATCACCTCCCTTGACCTGCTGGCCACACTCCTCTTGATGCAGCCCAGGATGCCGTTGGCCTTCTGGGCCGCAAGGGCGCATTGCTGGCTCATTTTGAGCTTCTCATCCACCAGCACTCCTAAGTCCTTCTCCTCAGGGCTGCTCTTGATCCATTCTCCGCCCAGCCTATATTTCTGCCTGGGATTGTCACGACGCAGGTGCAGGACCTTGCATGGAACAGATGTTTAAAAAATTCTGGTTAAATCATTAAAAAATAAGTTCTTAAAAAATACTGGCATAAGATAGTATAAGGAAAAAATGCTAGTCTATGCAAAAGGCTCAAAGTGTGAGTTCATTGAACTCACACAAACAAACAATAATTATACCATTGAAAACAGGAGATAAACACTAGAAATAGGTACTGGAACTCTACTGAACTGAGTTGAATTGAATTTCACTGTCCTTCATACATACAAAAAGTAGCAATTGAATTAAAGAAAAAGGAAAACAATCTCCGATGAAAACCAAAATAAACCTGTTTAGCTCCTATCATTTTCTGCATGTCAAATTTTAACAAATACTAAATATGGTCATGAAGATGCTATTCATAGTGTATCTAAGAGCCTAAGAATATGTGAAAATTTGTCTCCTTAAAAGATCAAATTTGCAAATTGAAAGCTGCAGTACTTGAAGCCTTTCTGACCAGAAGCCTAAAAACCTAGATCTTAAGCAAAGGAGTGCTCTTCCATAAGTAATGATTCCCAGGGGAGGTGTTTCCTGCCCTCCTGGGACACTCATGTTGACTGGAACAGATTTATAAGTAGACCATGTAGTTTTGTGCCATATGGATGCTTGCAGAGGTGTTAGAAAGATTATTCTGTGTTACTGCTGAAGCTTTTTAGAAACATTTAGACTAAATGTAATCCTCCCTAAATCTCTACTATTCCCAAAACTTTACTTGACAAGAAATTCAGAGGGGTCAAGAAAGCCTCAATTCTAAATTAATAAAAGATATGAATTTGTATTTTTTGAGATTCTGCCCCTCTACTCCACTCTGGTGAGACCCCACCTGCAGTACTGTGTCCAGCTCTGGAACTCCCAACATAAGAAGGACATAGGCCTGTTGGAGAGAGTCCAGAGGAGGCCACGAAGATGACCAGAGGGCTGGAGCACCTTTCCTATGAGGATTGGCTGAGAGAGTTGGGATTGTTCAGCCTGGAGAAGGGAATGCTCCAGGGAAACCTTATATC
This sequence comes from Ardeotis arabs, assembly GCA_011801015.1. NCBI lineage: Eukaryota > Metazoa > Chordata > Aves > Otidiformes > Otididae > Ardeotis > Ardeotis arabs. The sequence continues at coordinate 17,202 of JAAGAY010006573.1, read as the reverse complement.
AGCCTTCCAGTACCTAAAGGGGACTTGTAGGAAAGACGGGGAGGAACAAACTCTTTATCAGGGTCTGTAGTGACAGGACAAGATGTATGACTTTAAACTAAAGGAGGGTAGATTTAGATGAGAAGTAAGGAATAAATTCTTCACTATATAGGTGGTGAGGCACTGGAACACGTTGCCCAGAGAAGTTGTGGATGCTCCCTCCCTGGGAGTTTTTAATGCCATGTTGGATGGGGTTTTGAGTGACCTAGTCTAGTGAAAGGTGTCCCTGCCCACGGCAGGGAGGTTGGACTAGATGATCTTTACGGTCCCTTCCAACTCAAACCATTATATGATTCTTTGATTCTATGATTTTTAGCTGCAAATACTTGAACAGCTGAGAAGACAGTAAATATGAGATGTTATTTGCAGGACCGGTGTGCTGCCAGCTTAATTTCTATGGTTCATTAAAGCAGCTATTGTAATTTTAGATTTCACAGCTGCATCATCTCTTTTGAGTCCCAGAGTTTCCTCCACATTAGAAGAGGGGGTTTGGAAAGCAAGCCATTTGGCTTTAAAAATGTTGACCCGAGTGTGCATGTGTAATACCACAAAAGTATATTTTGTTCTGCTTCTATTGATTTTCATTTTCATATGCATAATCATTTTTAAGCTTCATTGACTGCTGTATTGTGTCAGATTAACTGTTTGCAATTTCCTGAATAGAGCTCAGTGCCCTAGTGGAAACACTGCTCTTTAGATGCCCAGTTACTTCTGATAAGCCAGATAAGAAAACCTTGAATAATGATCATTGTGGACTAAAAATACTTTATCTCGGAGAATGAGAGCTTGAAATATTTGCTTTGGAATATGCCTGTAGGAAAGCATTTTCAGTAAGACATTATAGTCGTGTAATTTTTTATCAGGGAATTTTTTCCCAAGAATTCCTCAGTTAAGAAAGAAGCTTCTTAGAGGTTCCTGCAGTGGTACGACTCACTCCAACATCATAAAGCACAGTCTGAAGGGGAGTCTCCTGATTCACATCTTGTGGGAGACAGAAACTTCCTTCTGGAAGCATTAAGATATCTGTTTTTAAAGATACAGGTAAAGTTAATGCCTATGCTGAATTACATTGGAATAACTACCTATGAAACTCTTCATGGTTCTTCTCACAGGCCAAGATATGACAGTGGTACCTCTTTTTCTCTCTCTTGTTTTCTTAAAAAGGAAGAGACTTTCAAATCTCTATTAATTATTTGAGTTATGGAAATCACCATAGTTGAATGAAAAAGATGCACATGCAGCAAAACAGAATGAAGGATTTAATTAAACTAGGTATTGCATCTTAGCTGAGAAATTTTTATCCTGGAAAAAATCCTGAGAAATCTTTACTCCTAAAGTCAGAACCTTGGAAAATATTGGATGATGACAGTGTCTTTCTTGGACTTGAATGATTCTTTTAAACTTTGCCTTTAAAGTAAACAAACAAGATAAAACCAAAATCAAACACATTCTAAAATATCCATATATTTTTTTTTGTATTTGTTTTCTTCATCTGCATTTTGGACAGCTGAGGAAAACACTGATTGAACATTCCAAATCATAACTAAAAGATGAGAGATACTAAAAGTTTAAATTTTCACAAGAATTAAAAGCCCAGAATATGACCAGGTATCAGAAGATGTCCTACTAACAGAAAACTGATTTAAGAAATTAAATTACATTTTTTTAAAAAAATACTGACATTTAAATTTGTTACTAATTAGAAACATAAAGTCTATTTTTCAACAAATGTCAAAGAATGTTTTTCCTCACATTCAAAGAATTATTAATTTCTGAAGTTCTACTTTGAGTTGACCAATGAAATCTGGCTTTGAAAGTCTGACACTTCAAATTTTTCAAATTGATTTAACATGTAAAATGTTGGTTTTAAACAGAAAATTCAAATTAAAATCCTGTTGGGATGAAACAAAACCTGAAAAAGGTTTGGAATTACATATGTGTATGCGAGGAATGAATTTACAACGCAGCTCAAGGTCTTAGTAAGCTTCCTAGAGGGCAGCAAATCTCTTTGAAAATACAGCCCCAATTTGCTGTTGAAGTGAGGTCTAGGATAAAATATTTGTGTCTTTTAGTTTACATATTGAAAGAATAAAACAATAAAAACAGCTAGAGTCAATTTTACACTTCTATGTAGCTTAGACAAAAAAAAACCAAACAAACAAACCAACACAACAGCAAAACACTTGAAAAAATAGATATCCACCTACGCTTCCTTATTTTTGTATGTCTTCATATGTAGCATGGCATCATTAAAAGCATTTCAAGAAAAAAACCAAAGTCTGTATCACAGGTGGAAGGAAAGCCAAGAACAATCTATTCTGTTTGTATTTAGTCTGAAAATAAAAGGCCACTGAACACACGGGAATTTTTTTTAGAAAATACTGCTTTCCTTTGGAAGCTGAACTATAACCAACTCAGGACTTAGCAAAACTTTGTGTTCCTGCATCTACGTGGTGACATATTTGAGCCCAGACTGATGGGCTGAAGAAACCCACTGGTTCATCATGTGTGGAGAACAGTGGAGTAGTGGATACTTGTGGTACTAACAAAAGATCAACAGCTGCTCAGGCTTGGCACAGCTGAAGGGATAGCTAATGCATGGTGGAGGCTGCTGTGTTCTTCTCCCCTTAGACAAATGCATGTCCACATCCTCGCTCCTGTTCCAGCTCATGTCATTTCCTTTATTTGCGTACTCTAGCAGGTGCCTCAGACTCTTACTGAAAAGGCTGGGAATCTTCCCCTCAGATCAGGAGCACATGTAAACATGAAAAGTGTGTCAGCAGGAAAGCAAACATACCTGGAAGAGGAAATGTGACTGAGTCCTGTGGTATTTCTACCTTTGAGTTTTCCCAGTGCAGTGGGTGCGGCAGAGTCCCAAGGATCTGTTCCTTAATTCCAACCTGTATGTTCTTTGTATTTATGGCAGAGAATCCTAATACCCAGTCATTGCTGATAACAGCAGCATGAACAAGACAAACTATGAGATGCCTCGACATATTTCCACATCCATAGTAAAAAGCAATGGGAAAAATTTCCTCATAATAAAAAGTGAGCTTTACAATTTTGACCACTCACTGGACTTTTCAGAAATGTGGTTTTTTACTTGAAAGAACATTCTTTCTGGTTTATGAGACCTACATTAAATGCTGGAGGGCAGGGGAGGAGGGAGGGAATCTACCTATCCTGCTTAGAAAAAAAAAAGGAAAAATATAACTCAAAATAGTCTTGTAAAAAGTGACATTTTCCATTACTGCCTTTGAACAGCATTATAAAGACCCTCAGAGACAAGTACTGTACAAATATACACCAGGTTCTTGGCAGACAGTGCACGCATGGTGAAATCTTATTTCTAGTGTAACTCAGAGTATAATGTGGGCATAAGATAGCAGGTCATGAAACTGTATCTTCAGGCAAAGAGTTAGAGCAGAACTGTGCAAGACTCTGTAGCTGTTTCCTCGGCTTTGATCCTGTTGCCAACTGACAGTGGCTGTACAGGTGAAAACACTTATGCTGAAAGGTAAAGATGATATTGTTCCCTCTTCACCTCATCTTTCCTGGGTGTTTGAAAATTCTTGTTTTGATGTAGGACTGAGCCGCATAATGGGACTAACTCAGGAAACATTGAGCCTCTGGCATGTTGCATCACGTCACATGCAAGAGGTTAAAGCTTCAAGATCAAACAACAGGAAAAATAGGAAAACTGCAGAGCTGAACTGAAGCTGCATGTCACAGAGATAAGGGTGTGGAGTGGAAGAGTGTTTGGTCAACAAATTTTTTGTTCAAATCAGAAAGGAAAAGGAGAGAAATAAGTCAGTTAGAAACATGGGCAAAGGGAATATATAACTGCAGCAGCAATAGCCAGGAACTGGTAGCTCACAAAAAAATTGTTTCTGTCCACCAGATGCTCAGAGTACAGCCTGTTTTTAACCGTGATGAACCTACCATCTCCTTTAAAAGGGTTTGTGTCAGCAAGTGCTCTAAATGATAAAATGGAGTTGCTTTGGTTGGAATGAGAATTATGTTTTCCTGTATGTTGATATTGATGTTCTCAGTGTATTATTTTTAGATCGTACTGAAGAGTAAATCACACTACTGATGTGAACACAAATTAATTTACGACTATACGTACATAATGGGATTAAGCAACAGAATACAAAGGGAGGTTGATAACTCTGAAATGTTGTACTGTTTTGTGTCCAAGTAATTTTGCTCAGTCTAGACAAGTCTGCTGCTATGGGACCGATCATTGTTGTCTATTTCTGGCTGCAATAAGGAGTAGTTTGATGATTGTTTTTTTCTTGAGTGCAGCAGGGTCAATTACTAGTTGAATGAGTATTTATAGATACATTTTGCAAAAGAGGTGAGACGGTTCTAAACCTGTAGGAACATCTTAGAAAATTTCCTTGAGGCTGTGGGACACAAAATTGCTCTTTCAGTTGATACAATACTTGGTGAATTTCTAGAAAATGAGTCTGAGTCCACAGTAGATTTATGTAATTCTCTTAGATAAATCCTAGTTTAGACCTATTAGCTGATGTAAACAGCAAAGTTGAATTTCCATCTACCATGATTTATCGTAGCTCAGAGCCTAGTCTTACATTTTCTTAGTCTGACTAGATCATTATTTTTTTAAAAGTGAATTTAATCATAGAATCATAGAATCATTATGGCTGTAAAAGACCTCTAAGATCATCAAATCCAATACCTCTGAGGTGCAAAACAGCCAAATTTCAAACCTAATTTAACCAAATATATATATTTTCAATATATTCCTTCTACCTAAGCTATTCGATAAATTGGTAAATTTGGAATATTTTTTTTCCAACAGTATTATAACAGAAATAATTTTACATTATCTGTCTATTCAGAAAGTCTAAAACATGTTACAAGTAATGTTTTATACAAAAAACACATGAGAAAACATATGTAATGACTTGTCTTTAAACATTAAGATAGATTGCTAATCCGAATTGCTATAGCTATTCTGCAGAATTTTACAAATAGACACACTTCACCACAAGCGGAGAGTCTCAGCTACATGGATGTACAATGCTCTGTTTCCTGGGGCAGATCTGTCCCCTTAGAGGTATTCAGGAATGATTAATATGGGCCAGTGTTATGCACAAATTATCTTCTTTCTAAAGGTCTATGAAATAGTCTTAGGAGGAATGTAAGTGTTTCCATCACATTTTAGCCTAGCTGAAGTGGCATGGATAGCATGAATGCCAACGCTTCTCTCAAGAAGAAATGCGATCTCCAGCACACCTTACCATGCACACCACAGACTAGATTTCTGTGAAAACAAAACTCAGAAGGAATTAGAATGTCCACCTCCCATGAAACAGAGAGGAGAAAACTGGGTGGGACATTTCCCTTGGATAGTGGGCAGACTCACACAGGAAAAGATCTGTTGTCTCATGGGAACACCCAGGTGTTATTGTTGTGGTAGGACATTCCAGTGACAGATTAAAACACCTCAGACTTTGAGAAGATCATCTGTCAGACTTACTTCTCTTAACTATAAACAAGTACACAGAGGTATCAGACAAAATTAGGGAATCAATTTCTGTATTTCTTGTACGTATGTGAAACTCATACTCCAGCCAAAGGAACAGGAGATGAAAAACATGAGATGGAAATTGTGTGTACACCTGGGCAAGTCTTTCACCTACACCAAGCTAGTGTGAGAGTGTGCTTGACCACCTAGTGATAATCACCAGTGTCAGTCATGATGGGTGGGTCTGGTCGTGATGGAGACATCTGGCTTAAAGCAGATTTGGAGGAGACTGATAACAGCACAATAGCCAAGGACTAATTTATGGTAATGTACCCTCTTAACCACAGTGCTCATCAGTGTCCAACTTATGACAGATTTGGCAGAAACTAACATCTGCCATTGGTACACAAATGTGACTATGAGTCAATTATCTTACTTCATAAATAGTGACCAATCCAAGAGCACTTTGAGCTTTCCTACATGGCAACAGGCTGCTTGTGAGAATCTTCACTTGAGTAGGGACACCTCTCAAGGTTACTCCTTGAGGTCAAGATCCTTGCCACAAAGATTCTCAGTAAGAGACTAATAGCATGCTAGACTTTGAAATCTTAGCTAAGTGATATAAAGGATTGATTCTGCACATACAATCATAAGCATAAACCGTTGAACAAATCTGGGATACGATTGAATCCAGCTGGACCTAGACTCCTCTCTGAGAAGGATTTCAGAAAGCAAAAGGGCCCTTTCTGAATCTCATAACTCAGCAGGAGGGTCTCTCTGACAGTTTTCTCTGACACTGTCCTCTATGCAGTAAATAATCCAGTGTACCTTGCCATTTAATCTTGTTATACTATGGTCACATTTACTATCAAAATTTGTTAAATCACTATTTTGTACTAATAAAATATAGTACTGCTTCTCTTTTACGAGTGAAGTGCATCACTCTCATTCCATCCATGACAGCTAGGCATACCTAAGTGTTTCTCTTTACATCTGACCTCTTCCCTAACTTTTGTCCTTTGTTGGTTTATTTTTTCTCCTGACTTCTTCATAATGATGTTCAAAAACCGCATGTATATATTCTTGAATCCAGATTTTTCCTCCATCAGTCAGGGACTCACGAAAGGGCTTTAAAATATCTTGCCTGTGAGATTAAGTTTTTAGAGCTTGTCCTCTTGCTTAGCCAATAAATCCCAAGAAGAACAGCAGTAGGAAAAGCTGGGCTGAAATATGGTTGATATACAAGTCTTTGACACATTTCTTTCCCAACAGTGCATATGACAAATTTACTCCACAAATGATGTGTGACTGTTAGACTCTCAACAGGCATCTTCTTTTCCTTTGCTGAAACCATAGGAACTCTCTTTTTACATATTTATTTACTGTAAGTGATAAGAGTGTCTTGGTTCAGCCCACAGTGTGTCAGCCAAGACAGTAGCTGTCACAAAGGCACAAGTGGAGATGCTTCTTAGACACTCTTCTCAGCAGACCGTCCTACTTTCTTGGGAATCTCCTGCCACTACGGGTTCTACATTTGTAAACAGGGATGGGAAATCACATTACTGAACAAGTTATATCCCTCCGTGAGTCATATAGCGGACACCTCCTTCCAAGTCATATTTTCTTGTTTTTAGTACTCCCAGTCTCTGCAGAATTCCTATCCTAATTATTGCCAATGAAATTAATTGACTGAACTCATACTTGATCAGTTTTCTGTCTGTCAATAGCCACCACAGAACCTACTTCTAGTTTTTCTTCTGTATACCTTCCCTTTCATCTTCAGAATGAAAAGAATGGCTCAGAAATGAAAGCTGTCACTTAGTGGCTACCGGTAGTACTGAATGTTCAGTGTCTGACAGCGCTAGGCATAGGTCTCTGTCGTGTTCCGATTTCGGATGAGAGGAAGGCCCCCTTGCGTTCTAGCTGACCTCAGACGAGTCTGGGAGGCTAGGGGCCACTAGACCAACCTCTCACACACCGGAGCGAGGTTTTGCTCATATTCTCGGGAACAGAATTAAGACTCAAAACGGAGTCAAGCGCCAGGTAACTTTATTTACCCAAGAACAAGCTTGCAATTGCAAGAGAAAAGAGAGAAAGAAAGGAAAGAGAGAGAAAAAAAAAAGAGTTTCAGTTGCAATAGCTACCACCATGGAGCTGTGGCGTCCCGACAGTCCAGTTCACTCGGTGGGGGAACGTTCTGTCCGATGTTGATTCTGTCGATGTTGATTTCCATTGATGTGTTGTTCCCCTTGATGTTTGTTCCCCTTTTTCATGTTGGTTGTTTTTGTCCTTTTATTGTTCATTTCATTGCATATTCATTGTATTCCAAGAGCTGGTTTGCCTAGCCGCACCTCTCACCTTGCGGTGATATGCATGGCCATTACCATTTCTGGGCCTCTCTGTTATTTTCTTCTGGCCTCGGGTTTGGGCTCATGTTGGGGGGTAGGGCTAAATTTCTCAGAATCAGCTCTGCATTCAGGTTTGCAGGACAACAGAAGTTGGCTTGCAGGATAACGGAAATTGGCTTGCGAGATAACAGGAACTGGCTTGCAAGATCTTATGGTTTAACTGAAGTTCCATTGTTCGGGTGGTTGGTTGATGTTTCGACAATGTTGAGACAAATATTTGACAGAGTCTTTTACAGACTCACAACTAGAGGAGATTTCCTTACTTTTGCTGTTTCTCAAGAATGAAAAAACACAGCATGGTATTGCCAGTGAACTTGCTGAGGGTGCACTCTATCCCACTGTCCATGTCACTGACAAAGATGTTAAACATTGCCGGTCCCAGTACCAACCCCTGAGGAATGCCACTCATCACCAATCTCTGCTTGGACATCAAACCGTCGACCACAACTCCTTGAGGGCGGCCATCCATTCAATTCCTTATCCACTGAGTGGTTCATTTGTCAAATCTATGTCTCTACAGTTTAGAGACAAGGATGTTGTGCGGCATCCTGTTAAATGCTTTGCACAAGTCCAGGTAGAAAGTGAAAATTACCGGGTAGGTAATTTCGCTTAGAACCCTCTGTTTTGTCTGAAACATGTTGGAATAGCAAAAAGAAATGGGTGTGGGCTAAAGGCATGCATGACTATATACTACTGCTGGAAAGTTTTACACAGAAATGGGAACTGCAAGAATTTTTAAAGTCTTTAAAGAGTTTATGAAGTCAAATGAAATGAAATTTCAGAAGGAGTAAAATAAAACTGGTTTTGTATATAGTAGAAATAATGTTAATACAGCAGGGGGCCTGGCTTTCTGGTGTGGAAAAAGTGTACTGAATGCACATCACAGTCGCAGGCTGAAAAACCAGCATAGCTTTTATACAGCGATAGTGTATGTTTTGGTAACACATCAGCCAAGAATAACATTAAGGAAGCAAAGTTTGAGTGTATTGATGGAACATCGTATTATTTTAGTGAAGGAGAAGAGACATTTTTCCTTTCGTTAAGTGAATTCCAAGCAAACTAGTTTACTGCAGTCAAGCATGTGCTCCATTTTTATCAGAAGTGTAGCTAAGGTGATATTAAGGAGGTAAATAGTAAAGAGTTCAGACCAATGATGTGCTTAGCACTATCTAGTTCAGATGGCCCAAATTACTCTCTGGAGGAGCTTAAATTCACTCATTGGCTCTAAAGTAGAGAGCAGCCTTTTAAATTAGGCAGGTAGATTACAGGATGCTCAGGAAATTACATTTAGAGCCCAGCTGTGTGCTTCTTGATTGTGATAGCAGAGAATTAATCTGAATTAGCAGGGTCTGAGTAAGCCATTCCTCCTTTGTTTCCTACTGAAAATTCTGAATCTGGAAAAAGCTGACAGAAGGCAAATCTCAGCTACAGGTTCACCTTTAGGATCCATTCTACAAATGTGAGATGAAATCATCAATTTCCTCGTGTATGTTTTTCAGCTCCGAATACCCTTGTTTTTAGGAGCAGGTGACACCGAGACCACACACTACAGAGGCATCCACAGGGCTGGTGCCTGTCTCAGTACTCATACCCGACAAGTCAGCTTGATCCTCTCTTTTGATCCCAAATGCGTTTTGCTGGTGGTGTCTGTCTTCATCTGGGTCACACCAGCACCAGAGCAGGGACTGCATCATACCCGTGATTGTGACAGGTGACTAAAGAAGCATACAATAGATGAAAAAGTATTTATGGGGAAGTGAGATGCCGTTCATGTTTAATAAAAAGCTGACTGTCTCTCTGTCCACGTGCATGCAGACACGGCTTACCACGATGGGAGTCTGAACACCCTGGAGTCTCCTGTTGCTCCTGTCATGCAAGCATCAAACAATGGCACATCCAAAACCAGAAACCACTCCTCTCTGCTTTGAGACACCTGCTGGCACTGTGACAAGAAAAATGTTCTTCTTCTGTAATTTTTATACACAGTTGACACATGTATCTCTGATGTTTAAACCTGAAAATTACTCTTTCTGCCTTGCTGAATGAGGCAGAGAATTTAGTTAACTGAAATAGGATATTATTCTGACATAGTGTATAAATCAGTGTTGCCTCTTCAAAAGCCGTTAAAACATGTTTGGAATACAGGTAACAACAGTTTTTAAAGTTTGGCAGAAATATACGAGCCCAAGTCCATCTGACTTTGGCTAACTACAAAAGTTGTTCTCATTAAGGAATTCATCAGGATCTGGACTCCAAAGTGAAGGAAGTGGATTTTGTAAGGATTTTGGCAAAACAAACCTCTGTCTTGCAGGTGATGAATCACAGGGAAATGCCTTTTCAATGCAAAGGAATCAGGCTGTTTTCGCTCTCTATGCAGAATAAAGGCAGTTTCAGGGACACTGTAGAAAACACCCCTGCTCTCAAATAACCTACACACCCAGGCAGTGAGACAATACATGAGTTTGGGTACTTTCAAACACTGGGAAATGCTGACCCTCAGCCTCCTCCCCACTAGTGAGCACCTAGTAGATTAATATCTCTGATCTTTCAAGTATTCAATATTTATCCTGCTGTCCCTTTGTTTTGCAAAAGAAAGATATAAATGATATTGTTTCTCTACAGGTATCCTAAAATAATAGTAAACAAATAATAAAAAGATGCAGCATTCATGTTGGAGTGAACGAATCTCTAGTCTAACCTCCTGCTCAAAACAGAGTCAGCTATGAGATCAGAAGAAGTTTCTCAAAGCCATATCAGTTCTTGAAGGAACTCCAACAACAGCCAGCCCCCAACCTCTTGCAGGAGCTGATGCAGTGCTGGATTCTCCTCACAGTGTAAAAATTTTTTTTAAAATCTTCAGGTTCTTGCTTCACTTATGCCTGCTTCTTCTTGTCCCAAAACCTCAAACACTATTTTTTTTTCTCAGGTAGAATGGTTTTGTCTTCAATCCTTCTTAGAAATAAAAAATCCCCAAATGCAAAACCTGGAAGAACTGCCCCAATTGTTCAAATGGGGACACTGCTCACCATCGTGGAGATGAGCACAGTAACGAAGGCTAGAGCATACTGATCCAAATTGCCTTTGATCTCCCCTTTCCTGAAATGTTTGTGTTTAAACTGCAGGAGGATCAAAAAGGTGCGCTGCACCACGTTCACACACTGGCAAGCTGGACTGCATCTCAGAGCTTCTGGTAAAAAAAGTGGCAAAAGTAATTCGTAAAATGTACCTCCTGAAGTGTTCAGCTACAGAGGACTTGTCACAAAAACAAATCAGTTGTGGGAAGGCAGAATAAATGGCGTTGTTTGATATTCCTCCTGAAGATACCTGGTCTTTTGTATGTCTCCCTTCCTTCCCTTTACGCAGCGATGCACTGAGGAGTGAGCGAGCTCTCTGCCAGCTCCTCACCTCCTGGAGGCACATAGGTTGCCTTTCTTTTGTCATTACCACTGTACAGTGACAAGAATACGCTTTGTAAGGTAATGGCAGTCAGCATTTCTTCAGCAGATCACACAGAAATGGAAAGTGGCCTTTTGTTTGTTTGATTGATTTGTAAAAATAATAAGGCAAAAACTATAAAGGACAAGTGAGAAGACAGAAGAGGCTGCTGCTTGGTGTTGCCTACAGCTGAGACAAAACTTTAAGATACCAACAGGTGACCTTTACATGTTATAATAACAAACAGAGGGAATTAGAGATAACATGTGGCTTTACATGGGCTCAGAGGAAGAAGGAAGGGAGGGAGGAGTTTTGTTTGCTGGGTGTCCCTATGGAACATTTAGGGTTGGTTTTGCTTTTATCTGTTGGTTTTCCAGGCAGTTTTCTCTCTGCATTCTCCCTGGCCTTTGGAAATCAGCTCAGAATGAGGCAGCAAAAAGCCTCCTTAGAGCTACTTCACTCCACAACATCATGTAAATGTCTTCCAATACAGTCAGTGGCTTAGGCCAAAAATTTGGCTCTCCTATTTTTTTTTCTTTTTTTTTTTTCCTTTCTTATTGTTAAACTGAACAATGGATGTTCTGTATCTAGCCAGGATCTTCAGATTGGATCCAGATTTGCTTTCCTTTTCACATATTTTTTTTTTTTCCTGTGCCTCATAGTCCATTACTTCTGCTTGTCCCAACCCATCTTTTGTTTATTTGCAATAGAAATTCTGACAATTTGGTCAAAATTATTTTTTAGAAATGCAATCTTTTCTTTGTTTCTTAGCAGTAGGAATGACTTCCTGTTTCTATATTTCTGGCATAAGGCCCACTTTTAAAATTAGTGTCCCGATCCTGTAGCTGTATCTCCTTGTTCTGCTGTATCCAAGGCAGATAAAAAAGTTGATATCAGCAGGGACATCTCATCACTAGACTTGGTGACTAAAATATCATCAATCAGCATGGACAGCACTGTCTCTGTTCAAAAGGCAGTGTGATGGAGAGCAAGGTGACCTTAGATGTACAGGATATTGAAACATCCATCTCCCTGCAATGTCAACCTCCAGCCAGATAAAGTGCTAACAAAGAATAATTCCTAATTAGAGATGATCAGAATATTTGGGTCAACATGGATTTCACTGAAGATTTCTGTCACACTGGAAAGAAAAAAAAGACAATACATTCCTAGTCTACTGCCTGTTGGGAAAGACCTGGCCCCTGAGAGAGATGAGATTAGGTTCTAATTTCAGTTAATTTGTGGTGAAGTAATGAGCTCAGACTAGATAAAGACAAACCCATAGACCTGTAGTTTCTTATCTTGCACTTCATCAGATTTCACTCATGTACTTTTCTGAATATCTGTCATGTAACAAAACTGTGTGTGTCCCTCCATGTTTCAGTTCAATGTCTTTAATTTATTTTATTTTATTTTTTTTCTCAAAGAATTTTAAATGCTTTGATTTTATTCCTGTTTGGAAAGGAAAAGGAAAAAAAGCCCAACCAACCACATCAAGTATTTTCAAGCTGTGCCATGAACTGGAATGATCCTACCTCTTTATAGCGGTCATTTTTTCTCCTACTAAAACAGTCCCTAAAGTTATATGATTAAGTGAATATTAAGAAATGTTTACAACAGGAGCATCAAGGTTAAATTTCATTTTGTTCCTGACTCTGAGTGAACTACACTTTGCTGACATCTAGTAGCTATACAATTTGTCTCTTTCCTTCAGCTGTCAAAAGTATCCAAGGGAATTAGGTACCTAACATCCAGGGAAAGCACTGGACCCTGGCTACCTCGGTTAATTTACTGAGACTCCTGTGAAAACTCAGGCCAGACGTTGACAACCTGTGTAACCAGGGCACCAACTTTCTTCTTGAGGAAGCTTCTTCATCCAAGTCTTTGAGTCAATTGTGCATCACACCATGCTTGGTACACCATTTTCTAAACAAACCAATAATTATCACAACACAGAGGCACATTTATGATGGAATATAAATTAACTTAACTCTTGGAGGAGCTTTTCCCTTTATTGATACAGGTCAGTATGCATGTTTTTAGCAAAGCTCATGTACCTTTGCAGGTTTGTATGCTTGATCACTTCCAAGAGACCAAGTCTGTGTTTACATCAAGGGTTTCTTGGGATCTTTCTGTGTTAATTTTTCTGAAAATTTTCAACCAAGCTTTTCTCCAGAAAGGTCTAAAAAGATTCTTTTATAAATTTCCTTTTTGCCTTTTTTTTTAAGTATTTGTTTACTTTTAACCTGAGTCTGATTTTATATAGAGAAGCTTCTGAGCATTCATCACAGCAACAGAAAATGTCTTTCTTGGGTGATTTTAAATTTCCTTTTTTTTTAATTTTATTGATGAGTAGTGCAAACCAGCAGTGAACTGACTTGCAATTGAATCCATACCACAAAACTAATGCATTGTATATATAAGAAGGATGTTTATGGCAGAGGGGACTGAGGGGCAAAAAACACCTTCAGGTGATTAAAATCCAAAAGAATGCTTAGAATGGGGCTATAGGAGAAGCGATTTATTTCAATAAGACTTCAGGCACAGCAAGCGCAGCAACATTATTATTCTTGGCTGGAATGACAAAAGAATAATGAAGAAAAGCAAGTGGAGATGCTGGTAGTGGGGGAAAAAAGAAAGAGAGAGGGTAAAACTGTGAGTGTTCTTAGGGATTTTGAAAGACTAGAAAAAGAATTATTCACATAATTGTCCAAAGAATGAGATTTCTAAAATTAAGAGATTATCACGGAATGCAGTCCCTCAGATTAAAAGATATATATGTATATGGGCATTGGTTTTTCTGGCTAGTGTAATCTGGTTGACTGGCTTCAGCCCTCAGTCCCCTTTCACACCAAAGAGGGGCCATGGGCACAACAGTCCCTGGAGTTCCACTGTGATTGAAAAGTATACACTTTCCACTGTACGTGCATCACATACATAACCTGGAGATTTGGCTTGTTCAAAGCCAGTATCAGTGGTGGGTGCTGGCTCTTCCTTCAGGGCACATGAGGAGATTAGGACATTCACCTTGGTGCGTGTCCACCCTCCGTGCCTGCCGCTTGAGCAGCCCTGGCACAGGGGCTACGCTTTGCAGCACTTCCTCTGTGAGCAAAAGGAGGTTCATCAGTGCAATGTAGAGACTGGAGAAAGCAACTGAGAGCATGAGCTCTTGAAACGGTTGGGCCACAGAGGGTGGTGCAGACAACCCTTAGCTAGTGCCAGTCTGAGCTGCTGCAGTACCACAAGCAGTATGTTTGTATATAACTGATTTAATCTCAAGGGTAGTAAACACTGGATTTCTAACCTTTTTCTTGCACCTTGGCAGGTATTTTTCAGCTAAATACTCCTCTTCAGCCTATCCACTAGGTCATTTTGTCTCTTTATTTGTTAAAAATCCTTGGTGTAGATTCAGTTTTAATAAGAAACCATTATGTGATCAGCACAAAGCTTGGATACTGCAGAAAGAAAGCAGGTCAATTAATTTCACACTGTTGGAATCCAAATTTCTATTAGTAATGGTTTAAAAAGTTTTAATATACTGAGCCCATTCAAAATAGTAAATATTTGGACTACCTGCAATCCTTCCCATCTTGTGATGCAGGTAATAAATATTTCCTTTGCAGTCAATGCAGTTGATTGTCTCTCAAGTGTCCTTTTAAATACATTAACAACCCATAAGCTGCTGTCAACAGATTACAGAAATTTATTCCCTTAATAAAAGACATGAGTACTTCTCAGGATGAACTTGGTTATTCCTTTGTACGGGTTCAAAATTCCCATATTTAGCTAAGCAGAAAGCATTTCCTTCTGCATCTCTTAAGAAAAGTTTCTTCATAGAACAACTAAATGCTGGGTTTTTTTCAACTTTCCATAGGTATTAAGCACTGTGGAGCAGGGACAGGAAGAGATATTTCTTTTCAAAGAGATTGAGAAACATATTTTAACTTTCAAGATCATTCTTAGCAAACATAAATTGGATTTTGTCCCAATTTGAGAATAAATGAAAGATATAATATATTCTTAACATAAAGCAAAAATGTTAACACCAAAGTGAGATTCTAAAGCTATGACTTTGAAGAATTATGTTCATTTGGTTATGTTTTTGAAATATTTATTTTAAATCTACATTTTCCTTAGATAGGAGGTTTAATACGTCCATATATTTCCTACAGTCAATCTCTTTTAAAACAGTTTTGAACATGCATAAAGAATTTGTCAGAAATATTTCTGAATTCCTGCCCTGTCTTTTCCCTTTTATTTTCTCAAAAAGTATTGACAGATAGAAACAGAGTCTTTGCAGCAAAATGCTGGGAGCAATGAAAACTCTTTCCTGGGACAGTGACATATTCTGGATCTAAGCCCAGCAATATTTGCTCTTAATACTACTAAGGAGACTCTCACCATAGCTGGTCATTACTTGACTTGTTTAACAGTGTGCTGGTAACAAAAAGGAAGACTTCTGGTCAGCATGTGTCTGTGTATCCTGTCATATCTGGTGCAGTGTGATTCATAGATTCCTTTAAAATGATGACAGATTCATTTCCCGGTGTTTCCCTCAGCCTAATCCAAGGAAAGGAGTTTGCCCCAACTCTGTTATATTGGAAAAAAATGCCCACACTGTAGAACTGTTTAGTCATGGGTGAGGCTGAGACTTTCTCAGCCTTTCCTTTTGTTTTCCTTTCTAGAGAAATTCAGAACACATGTTCTAAATTGGCTCAGGGATGTAAAACTCAGCCTTTCCTATCCAACACAAATGCTGGAATCACTTGGCAACTAAACTAATTTGTTGTTTTCTATCTATCCGGGTAAGTGATTGTTATTTTTATTTTTTTTCCTGTACTGTTCACAATTCTGTGTGCCACATTGCTTCTCGACTGTGAAACGAGGCAGCTGTTTACTGAAAACTGCTTGTACCTACACTGTGACACCACTTACCACTGCAGCCATGTGAAAACAACAGATTTGTTTGTGCCTCATGCAAAACTTTCCTTCTTCCCCTGTTCTCCTGGGAAAACGTTCTCCTTCTGACACTTCAGTAGACTTAAACTGCAAAGTCCTTTGGAAGTAAAGCTGAACATAAACCAGAGAGATTTGAAATGCCTTGTTTTCCCTGAGCCTTTCTCCTGAAAGACTGATCTTCCACAGCTGAACTCATCCATGATGGGAGTTAATGCGTGGCCGGAGACTGGAAGGGTGGCAGAGATGAGGGCTGGGTGGGAGAGCAGGGATTTATCAGCTGATAGAGCTGCAAGCAGAGGAGATTCTGTGAATTCAGAGAGGCCTTGACACAATGAGAACATATTTGGATATCCCTGTGTAACAAGTGCTGTTATCCTTGCAAGTGTCTAGTGCACCGGCTCCACACAGGCATTGTTCCATTTAGTGATAAATGAGGTCCAAAATGTATTTCCAAAAGAATGAGCCAGCAGGGAGCTGGAAGCAGGAGGGAGACAGAAAAGATGGCTATGAGAAGGCTGAAACTACACTCAGAATTTTATCCAAATATCTTCTTTTGCCATTTTCACAAAGTCTGGATGTCACCCTGCAGCCGATGACTGAAAGGGAAGAAAAGTTTGTCATGGAAGTAGTTTAAAATACCCACGCCTGACAAACAAAGAATCCACCGGCCTTTGTGTCAAAGAAAGGACAGCTAATCCAACAAGCTTTCTCAAGGATAAATTTTTAAATGTCAGGAGAGAAGTTGTCTCCCTAAAAAGAAATCTTTTTATATTTTTTTTTTATCATAGCTGTCATGAATCTTACTATTTAAATAATGAGAAATTAAAAAAAAAAAGGTACTGGAGTGTTGGTTTTTTTTTTTTT
>JAAGAY010006572.1:0-16151 GCA_011801015.1 Ardeotis arabs | reverse complement strand
ACATTCTGCTACCAATCGGCTCGGCCTTGGCCAGCAGCAGGTCCGCCCTAGGCCCGGCTGAGTCCACTAAACAAAGGGGAGCAACTTCTAGCAGTTTCCTACAGAAGCTTCCACCTTAGGCCCCCCCTCACTAAACAAAACCACAACAAGGTGACAGATACATATGACACTGGTAACCTACTGCAATTTAATTGATTGTTTTTCCTTTATACCCTCAAAAGCCGTATCAGAGAACCTTACTGTACTGTTGAAGTTTATGAATGATGTACAATACTTTAACTTCAAGAAAATGTGTGGCTGGGAAAACTAGACTCTCATGCTGACTCAGGTTGTCTGTGTGACTGCATTTAAGGGCATGAGATATCAAAGATTTTTTTTTTTTTTTTCACACAATTATGAAACTTGGACCCTATGTAAGGGTCTTGTTGGTTACTGATGTAAATTCAAGCTTTTCACAGACTTGTTTTCAATGCAGATCACTGAACTTATACAAATATATCTGTGCATGTGTGAGCATGTATGTTTATTCACATAGGGATATATTTTTCCTACCATATTGTCACTCAGTAGAAGAGATATTTCAAAAGGTGACATTTTTAAGCACATAGACAATGTAGAAGTAGTTGATGCCATTTACTTGGCAAAATAATTTTTAAAACAACAAAAAATTAAACAAATAAATACTTTTAGTGTAGCGAGAATACAATATTTGCTGATATTCAGAAAGAAAGGACTTAAACTGAACAGGAGGAAAATATAGATGGCAGTCATGAGACTGAAATGGACAAAATCACCATTTTCCTTTTTCTGGAACTCTTTTCTCTGTATATTATCTCTATGAGAAATGGGCACAGATCACCACTGCCAGGAAGGGAAACTTAAAATTGTATCATATGTTTGTAGCTGTAGAGTATTATGTCTGGGTTTTGGCCATAGTCAAATAAAATTGAAAGCGTAGACAAAGTGTTAAATGTTGTATTTGCACACACACACACGCACACCCATAAAAGAAAGACATTTTCAGTATACCCAGCACTTAATGCATTGTGTTACAGAGACAACCTTTGAGTAAAATGGGTGCTTTCCATTCTACATTATGGATAAACAGATACTGTAGCTATAAATCAGTAATCATCTTCTATGCCTTGCTCCTCTTTGATAGCTTGCCTGTTATGTTTGGTTAAGTATACTCCTCAAAGTAGACTGAAAATCTCTGAAAACAAGAATCTTAGAAGGTTCTGTATTTTTCTGCAAATAGATTCTGTTATCAGAGAGATATATTTTTGTCAGCCTTCCCTGCATGCCTTGTCTTAAAAGAAATTAAAACAGTACAAAAGGTCTATTTTAACATTTAACAAAGCTCTAATCTGCAGATACAGGTATTAATTTTGTTACGTACAATATTCTCCTTAAAGCTAATGAGACTGTCTAAGAAAATAACATCAAGCAAGTATCTGTTGTCCATAATCCTAATCATATCAGTAAATTAAAACCAGTAAACTCTATATTAGTATTTGAAGGAACTGGCATATTTATTCACAAACATGTAGGAATAATAAATACATTTAAAGGACTTGTCAGAATATTAACTAGTCTAATTTGTGTGGTTTGAGCTTTGCTGGTTAAATGATGGCGTTGCTTTCTGTATCTTTTTCTGGTTTTTTTCCAATGTTTTTATTGATTTTATTACAAAGCTCTGGATAATTATGTTATTATTTATTTGTATGAGCACAATAATATTCCACAGGAGTTAAATAAAACAATGAAAAAAACATGTATTAAAAGTATTAAGTGTATCAAAGAAGTAAAGGCAGTGGGGAAGCCAGCTTGTAATTACATTGTCTAAGTCACTAGTGCATAATCTGTAAGAACTGCCTTGCTTTAAAGTGGAATTAAAGATTTTTTTTAAAATAGGTCTTTCCAGAACACTCTAGTTTACAACTAATGTATGTTTCTGAGAGACTCAGTGGAAGTCTATGAAATGAGAATCAGATTCTGTATTTCACAGGAGTTTGATTGAGATTAAAGGAATAATTAGATTATTTGGCCTCATTGCTGTGATTCTCTCCATCCTGTAAGTGCCATGTTGCCAATCTTAACATTAAGTAGCCGGTAAGAAATACCATTAACAAACTCGAGTGACATGATGTACTAATGTAGAAATATTTTCTCTCTTTATTGTTTCTTGCTGCTACACAGTCCAGAGGAAATGAGAAAATATACCTTCAAGTTGGAGATTAGGTTGCAAGTTACTCTAGAAGATTATTAGTTCTTTACCGGTTACTACTGACAAAGTATTATTTTCTTTTTTTGTAAAAACATTATCACTTCAAACAGAGAATTCCAAAATTTGAAGATATAAGCAAGGTTTCTTAAATAGATCACAGCCTGTCCTAAGCTATTCTTTATTTCTCATATGACCTATCAGATATTTATGAAGTGATATTAATCCATTTCTGCTGTCCAAAATCTGCTTCTGTCAGCATAGTGATACCTCCAGTACAGTTATATCAACCAGGAGCATTAGTATGTAATGATAAAATCAGAAATGCCAATATATAAAATGAAATATCTGTGATTAATCTTTCTTATAAGAAATGATTCTGTAAATACATTCACAGAAACAGAAGAATTGGAAGGGTTTTAATATGGTCATCCATAAGGAAGAACTGTCTGAACACATACATTTTACTAGCATTCTTCATCTTTGATTACCATAGCCTAATGCTCAGAAAACACTTTTGCAGAAGTCTGCTCACAAAAATGCCGTGCCACAAGTATTCACTTTCTCAACAATTTAAAAGTAAATCGTTACCTGCATTCTCTACTGATTTGTTGGACTGCCACTTTTTCAATTTGTGGGCTGAAGTAACACACTTTCTACGCAAAGCCAAAAATTTATTGTTATCCAAAATGTAATCATAACAGTCTAATCAAAGAATTACTGTTTTCCCAGATGTGATGCTTACAGAAAAAACAAACAAACAAACAAACAAAAAAAGCCCAAGAATACTGTTACAGAATACGTGTCAATACGAATACTTACAACTTCTAGCATACACTTCCTAGTGAGTCTAGCATGACTTATACTCACTTTTTTACTGCCTTATATAAATGACAGTGATTTAAGGCAAGGAGATATTACAGTGAGTCATCAGCACTTTTCACATGTAAGCCAATATTGACTTTGAGGGTGAAGGGTTCTTGTTTGTACTCAAGAGTTCTTTTGTGGTATTTTTAATATGATTAAAACTTGTTTTTTCTATATGTACATATAGATATTGCAATCCTAAAGCTTTATGAATAACAGAGAAAATGACATCACACAAATATATAGCAGTCACATGGCTGTTAAACAGTTGCCATTACAACTGAACAAGTTAAAATAGAACTCTCTGCAGTTCAAGACAACTTCAGATAACATCTAACAAGTCCCAATGCCTGTGTATTTGATAAGGTTCAAATTCTGCATGTTGGTATTACTAATGATGACACTATTATTTATAGGCTAAAACATTTAAATATAATCAGGATGCTTATGCAAGTGCTATCAGTACTGGTGGTGAATTGTTTCTAGAACAGCTGCAGAACCTTTTATATTGACTGAGTTTAGGAACTTCTTCATAAGTTTCCTGAACAATTAGCTGAAGTCATCCTGGAACAGCTAGCTTGCTTCTTTCTCACAAAGGACAGCACTAGTGTTACAGCCCATTCTGCCTAATTTTTGTTTCTAGAAAAAAGTTGGACCAAAATTTTGAACTGTTTGTAAATAATCAGAAGACAATAGGCAACACATAGAAGTAACTAAGAGTTACTTAAAGCAAATACAGTGGAATAAAACTGAATTAAGAGTATGAATTGTCAGCCCTTCTAGACTAAATAGAAGCAGTAGGTGTCACAGGTCTTTATTGTATGGTAATGACGCTGACATTATGTCATATGTTCTACAGGTAAGAATGAAAAATATGGCCTCTATGAAACAATCATAAAACTTGTTGAAAAACATAGTACAGGAGAATCATAAGTTATCATTTGATGTCAAAAATTACATTTAATCTTCCATGTGTCTAATGACTCTTTGTATTTTCATCAGAAAGCTGAATGGTAAAGAATACACTTCCTAAATGTGCAGGTAACACTAAGCAGGAAAGGGTTTCAAGCACACTGAAATTTGAAAGATAGTGGAAAATGAGTAATTGGAAAATACTGAATAAATATGAATTCTAGTAAGGATGAAGATGAATAGATACACACCCAAGCATAGACTATTTGATAAATACAAAGTGGGAAACAATTTTTGTAGAAATATACTATTCTATTCTATTCTATTCTATTCTATTCTATTCTATTCTATTCTATTCTATTCTATTCTATTCTATTCTAAACTTTTAAAGAAAAAAGAAAGGATTTATTATATGTAGTCTAATTGTGGTTCATTGACTAACTGGACAGTGTGATTCCTAATTGTACTTGATCTGTATGTGGTTTGTATCGAACTCTCAAAGATATGTCTTGAAATGGTGAAGATAGGTAGTGCTACTAATATTTTTATGGAAAATAACAAAAATAAAAGGATAAAAAAAGGATAAACAGACTTGATATCTTTTACTGGCATATTCTTATATTAAATTATTTACACTATACTGGCATCCTGACACAACTGAAGCCTAAGTGTGTTAGGTTGCAGAAGTACAAGGACAGTCAGACCACTGAATCTGCAACACAGGAACTAAAAATTTTGTGACAGGCAAAAGACATAGTGTGAAAAGCCTTTTCTAGAAATGTGTATTCTATAAAATATGTATTATCTGCAGATAATTTCATAGAGGTCTGTTCTGTTTGGTTTAAAAATTGCTGAAATTGCTGATAATTTGATATTGAATTTCCTATGACGGTGTGATTGCTGAAGTTTACTGGTGCATCCATCAAAATTCTGATGCAGAATTGCCCTTGTAACAATCTTCGGGTCTATATGAGTCCATGGTATCCAAAATTCAGGTTTCACAAATTAGTTTGGGGAGCAGAATTGGGTTTTGGGATGGAAGTTTCCAAATACATCCTTCCTTAGGAAGGATTAAGTTCATCTCTGTCTTAATAATCTTCTTAACTAATGTGATCAGCAGCTGGCAATTACTAGCATTTACATAATCTGAGAGAATCTTGAAATTAGATGACTTTATTAAACACTTTTCACAAATACCTTTGTGAACTCCGCTTCTGAGCTCAGTCTAAAACTTAAATATTTTTCTGCATACAATACTAATTTTGCCTGGTGTTCCCTTGCTAACTACTGCTCCTGGTCTTCCTTAATGTATGAGAAGCAGCCTGTGTATTACAATCTGCCAGACTCAATGTATAAAACTTGGATTTTCCAGCTTGAATGATAAAAAAAATCCTACAAAAAGTGTTCAGATCCCTTTTTAAAAGGGACATGTTTCTCATCTTCAGGTAATACAAATATGTAGCTAATAAAACCATATTTTAGTGTTCCGTTGCCAGCCAAAGTAAGTAAGTTCTTGAACTAGGCTGATGGGTCTTTTTGATGATTACTTTTTCTCTGTATTGTTGTGGAGGCAGTGGTTGTTGTTATATTTTCATGGGATGTATCTTTTTTCCTCTTCTCTAACATTTTAAGTAATATCTCTTTACCTACTTTACAGAGCAGCTGCTCTGGTCTAGAAGATGAAAACTAAAGCATATGAATCAATCTAGAAACAGCATGAGCCATTGTGCTCCCCAGCCTGGAAGAAGAGGAACGTAGGCTGTATTTGTGCCACTGAATCCAAAGCATGACATGATTGGTATCTGCGCACTTCCATGATGCTACCTTTGAAGGTATCCTTACATTCCTTGTCCCATGATCCAATTCCTGATAGCCATTTACAACCATGAAATGAACTGGATTTCTATTTATCTATGAATTAATGGAGAATAAATTTCTGTAAAGAGCAGGATCTGGCCCAGGAAATACTGTAATAATTAACTCCAAATACCTTTGCTCCTGTTTAATATCCTCGCTACCTTTCTTTGTATGTTTTCTAAAGGTGAAATTGTAGATAAGGAAGCAAGAGATAAAGAAATCTACTGAATTAATCTTTCTTTTTTAATCTTTTAATAATTAATTGTTAAAATTCTGTGTGGATTCCAAAAACAAAATAGTTTTGTAGCTTTCTCTGATCCTTATGTGTATATAGGCCCAGCTGACAAATCCATCATTTTTGGGGCATAGTACAATACAATTAAGCACATCTAGAGAGTATTAGAACATGTATCATAGATATTTTTGAGACAAAAAAGTTCTCCTATGTCATACACTCCATCGTCCTACCAGCATGATTAATCCCTGTAGCGTTGTCTTTTAGTGCTGCATCACATTTCAGAAACTCAGACTTCTGGTGTACTGTTTCTTCCCTTTGTGATAATTTCATTTCATATATGCTCCTTGTAAGACTTCTTCTCCAGACCCCCCACCAGCTTCGTTGCCCTTCTCTGGACACACTCCAGCAACTCAACATTCTTCTTGTACTGAGGGGCCCAAAATTGCACATGGTATTTGAGGTGTGGCCTCGCCAGTGCCGAGCACAGGGGCACGATCACTTCCCTACTCCTGCTGGCCACACTGTTCCTGATGAAAGATGGAGGCTTTAGTAAGAACAGAAATGCTTTGGATAGGAAAGCATGGTGAAACCTACGTCCTGTCAGTACTGTCAGTCTCTTTCTTTTTGAAAATCAAATTCATCCACAGATATTCTTAAGAAAATGTCTAACAGCATGACAAACAGAAGGATCTTTGATGCTAAAGAACAGGAGCTTAGCTCACAAAAGAATGAATGAACTAATCTATTTTCATGAGTTAATGTATAATGGACAAATCCTTACTTAATCAATTTTGTAATTATGTCAACGGCTTCATAAGTCAAAGCACTTCTATGTAACATCTGTTCTATTAGGAAATCTGTCCTGCAGTTGTTGCAGATAGGCTAAAATGTAACCACAATACTTAACATTCTTTCAGATTTCCTGGGTGCACTTGCTGCTTTAATAGAAAAAAAAAAACAAAGTGAATTAAAATGACCTTGCCTCTTTGAATTAGTGAGGATTGTTGTGTGCAAGCATTAAATCAATGGCTGGCATCAGCCTTGCTTAGCTGTAGGGAGGTCTGTAGTAGTCTGCTCATGATTTGAGTTGTAAAGTATTTGTCTTTTACAGCATCCAACACTCCTTCTATTCTCCTCTCAGTACCCACTGTGCTAACACCTGTCTCAGCTAGGACTTCTGTTTGAAGGTGGCTTAATGATTTGGCAATAGTGCTGCACAGATCTAACTCTAAACATAGATTCCTGCAAGACCTCAGGAAATACATTGTGCTTTATTTTTTAAACAGCTTCTAGGTAAAGCTTTATGTACATGTTTTAGTGAAACTGAATGGGTGGTTTTTTTGTTTGCTTGCTTGTTTGTTTGTTTTAGAGACAGTTTTCAGCTACTACCTAATATATGTTTTTAAAAATATAGTTAAGTCCATACTCAATAAACAAAGAACATTATCTATACAACTCTGGCTTAAAGGCTTTTCAACTCTGTTTTAAAAAAAAGCATGCTTAAAAAATGTCTCCAGATACAGAATTTCACATTCGTATCTCACAGTAATGATCCCCTTCACTGAACTCATAAGCTTCTAAGAACATCATTATTACCAGTTTCTCTTGTGTCTTGGCACAGGATCATATGAAAATAGCAAGGGTTTTGGTTGGTTTGGTTATTTTTGGTTTTTTTTATATTTGTTCATTTCTTAATATTTATTTATTTAAGTTATGATTTGTTTATTTCCTAGGAAAAGGACAATGATGGAAAAAATTGCCTACTAGGAATACAAATGGATACAAATAATTTATGTGACCACCATGTGTATCACACATTTCCTTTGCAGGTATTTTTCACTGCGACTTGGACACACAAAAAGAGATACACTGATGAATGTGTGTGTTTGCATATTAAGTGCTTTGTACTGAGAACAAGTTTGAAATTATTTCCTGAGTAACTGACACCTCTCTGTTTTTTCATCCTTCTTATTATTCTTTTTGGGTTTTGTCCTTCCAACCTTTCTAATTAGGTGACTAGACAGATTTAATAATTTCAGTATGTA
The DNA here is from genome assembly GCA_011801015.1 of Ardeotis arabs. NCBI lineage: Eukaryota > Metazoa > Chordata > Aves > Otidiformes > Otididae > Ardeotis > Ardeotis arabs. The sequence continues at coordinate 8,008 of JAAGAY010006572.1, read as the reverse complement.
TACATATGTGTATCAACTTCAAAACTTCAATTTTATCCTCAAGGTCTTACTATACACTTTCTTCTTTATCTTAGTTTCAGCTTCTTCCTCTCAATTCATCCACTATATTACTGTCTATTCCTCTCCTCTCCTGTTTTGTTTCTTCTATTAAACTGCTTCCCACATTTGGAACAAGTTCCCACCCTGTGAACTAGAAACAATCAATGGTTTGCTTCAAAAATCCCTGTAATTCTCATCTTTGCATAGTCTTTCTGTTAATGTGTCAGTTTAGTCTCCGTAGTAATTAGCTTGAAGACAGACAGGTACACATGTATGCACACATTTCTTCATGCTTTGAACACATCACTGCAGAAGTGTGCCTGTCTAGGGTGACACATACACTCAGAATGCCTAATATACACTGCAAAGTAGAAAGCAGTCAACTTTTCTGTGAAAGGAAATAAATCCAAAGGGATTCAGAGGAAATGGAAGAGTGAATGATTTAGTATTTCTTGCACTTATTCACTCATTCTTCTAAACACTTATGCAATTTCTTTTCGCTGAAAACGGATTCTTTTTTTTCCCACAAACTGAAAATATTAAAGATAGTTTCTCCTCTTCCACCCTTTTCTTTAATAGTAAAATAGCAAGGAAGTTTCTGGAGGAATGGACTGAATATAAATGATTTATTAAAAATCATAAACATGCATCACATAATTTAAGAGGCACTGTACAAGAATCTATATAATTTGGCATAATGTGATCACCTGCATAAAAATTATTCCTCAAAGACCAAGAGGAGACAGAAGGAAGGGGAACAGCTACTTTGAAGTTCATTTAATAAGAGAAATTAATTAGAAAAATGCAACAAAGCCTATTTTGTCTATGGTCCATAAAACCACAGTTATATATCCTTTTAATATAATTTAAAAGAAAATCCATTATTTAATTAGGAGATACAAGTCTAATATAATTTCTGTTAACAGATATGAAATTACATTCCCTTAAAATGTCTAGGTTGCTAAATATTTTGTTTTTAATTCTTAATAGAGTGCCTCACTGAGTCTCTTTCTGACTAAAAGAGTCAGAAATTAATAATACTGGTGTAGGTTTGGTTTACTGTACATTAAATATCTCCAATGTGCTACACTGCAATTTAGTAGTCTTATGAAAGATGTTATTTGGAGATGTATGATCTCTTTTTTACCAGCTTCTGCCCACAGTAAGTGAGATAATATTTTGCAAAAATATATATATATATATTTTAGCATCTGATAGAAAAAGTTTAAGTAGCTCTGTTTAGATTCTGAACCAGTAAAGTCATTTCAGTCCCTGTGTGTCTTTGACAGAGAAAATAACACTCATCTTGAAGTTACTGGGAACACTTTCATGCTTAAAGATATACTGAAGTGTCTTCCTTCCTACACAAGGATCTTGAATTGTAGTCTTTCTGTGGAAGAGAACAAACCTTTAAATTGCTGTCAGAGAAAGTCAGACTTTCTATCAGATCTTCTACTGATACTGCATTTAAATGAAATCCTGTGATTGTTTTGTAATATAAGCAATAGCACACATAAACCACATTTGAATAACATAAAAATCACAGAAATTGGAGTCCATATTTACGAAATGTTAATATTAGGACATCCACATTAGGGTTGCAAACATTCGTTCAGATAAATATCTTCCATTACAAAAATGGAGTTTGTAATCAAGTGAAAATTCTAGAAGTTTCTTCCAAACTTTTTTGAGTTTAAGTTACATTTAATTTTTAAAGAAGTTAAGAGTGTCTAAATACACATCCAAAAGAGACTGATGTAGTTTCAAATTCAACTAAATATTCCATTTGATCCCAAATAATTTTGACCAGTGAAAATATTTTTCTTATAGCTCTGTGTAGAATGAATTCTTTTAAAGTCTTCCTTTCAAGATCTTGCGCCTTCTGCATCTTACACAAATTTACTTCAGAGTTTAATATTGTTTTAAACAGTACGAAGTAGACCACAATTAACCACCTAAAGCAGGACCTATATAAACCTTTGTAGAGATAGCTATTTTCATCTTGATAGCGCATTATCTGTGTTGGGCACTTTCTCAACCCCCACTTTCTCTGTGTCCAATGGGCTTAAAAACTAAAAGTCTGCTTGAGTTTTATTCCTGCCACTGAAGGCAATTTGGCTTAAGAAACAGCATGTTTCACTCAAGAAAACTAGAAGAATTTGAGGGACATACAGAATATATAGAAGATAAAGAGTATATGCAGTACATATAAACATTGACAATCTGGGGTGGGTTCGGGGGAGGACACTGAAAAGGTAAGGCTGGAGCCTTTGTCCTGTGAGGAGACGCTATGGAACCAGTGTTGGTTCAGCTGAGAGAAGGGACATCTTTGAGAGCACCCACCAGTATTCCCCGCACCAACAGGAGGGGACAGGAGAGGATGGAGAAGATACAGCTGGGCTCTTCACAGTGATGCACAGAGGGACAGAGAGAGGCAGAGGCACAAGTTGAAACACAGGAGGCTCAGGATGGAAATAAAAAGAAGCCTTTTTCCCATGCAGACAGCCCAGGAGTGAAGCTGGAGCTCAGGGAGGCTGGGCCATCTCTAATTCTAGGCTAACACTCTGACTGGCTTAAGCCTGAGCAGACCTGTCTGAGCCCGCCACTGAGTCTGCTTTGGGCAGGACCTGGGGCTGGAGACCTCTCCAGGTCCCAGTCAGCCTGAATTGTCCTGTGGTCTTGTGGAAAGTTTTACTTTCAGCACATCCTAGTCATCAATGTATTTCATAATCTCAAGTAGCAGGAGAAATTGGATCTGACACAACAAAGAGTCACTGGAGAAAAAACCTCTAAAAATAGTCAAAACCAACTCCGTTCAGGCAAATAAAGGGCTCCAAGGTTTGGGAGAAGTCTTCTTTCCAGGCAGAACTGCAAAATCTAAGGAGTAGGCAGTGGTATTACTTCACTTGAATAAAATCAACTACTATGTAAGTACAATAAACAAGATGAAATAAAATTATAGTGATCTTTTTGTTTGTTTTGGTTTGGTTTGCCTTTTATTTATCTTCCTTGTGCCTTCTCGCACCTTTAGTGAAATGGTTAAGAACATATTTAAATTTCAATATGCTTTATGTAACATAGAATCATAGAAGTGTAGAATCATGGAATCATAGGATGGTTTGAATTGGAAGGGAACTTCAAAGATCATCTAGTCCAATGTCTCTGCCATGGGCAGGGACATCTTTCACTATATCAGCTTCGTCAAAGCCTCACCCAACCCAATCTTCTAATGACAGGGCATCCATAACTTCCCTGGAAAACCTGTTCCAATGTTTCACTACCCGTATCATAAAAAAAAATTCAACCTTAGATCCAATCTAAATCTGCCATCCTTTAGTTTTAAAATGTTCCCCCTTGTCCTGTCACTACAGGCTCTAGTCTCTTTCCATCTTTCTTAGAAGCCCACTACAGGATATTATCAGGCCCAGAGGTGAGGCTCACTTCCTCTGACTGTAGCAAAATACCGGTGCCTGAAAGTGTCTTTCTTTTAATACAACATTCTTCTGACTGTGACCACAGATAAATCTTTCCCTTCTTTACAGTATCTACTACCTTTTCACAGTTATTATATCTAATCGCCTTTCTATTGTAGTATTTGTATTATTTTGTCAATTTTACATTTGTTTTCAGCGTAACTTTAAGAGCAATGAATGTACTTGCAAATTTGACAGGACCATCAGTTGTTTGTGTAATTAATTAAGCCTCTTTTTTTAACTCAGGCCCAACAGATCTTATTGAATTTAATTGCCACTCAATCACAGAGCAAATTCTTACTGAAATTAAAATCCTGTTCTGCAAAGAGAAACAAATCTTCAACTGTTTCTTTAGGTTGCTTCTGTGTCTTGCTCTGCCACTCTTACAAACAAGAAAACTGGATTTTCATCTTTGCAAATCCTGATATTCTTTTTTTTTTCTTTTAAAGTTAAACACATTTCTGTCTAGTACTAACAGATTAAATGGTATATGACAGAAAAAACATCTCAGAGATTGCTGCTGTATTTCTGAACCACTTTGTAGGAGTAAATCAAGTGAGAGAAGTACTGGTATAGTGTGGGGAAGGAAAAGGGCACAAATCTTTACATTTACTATGCTCAGTGGTTATAGTCATCAATATTATAATCAAGAAAAGGAATAGCCAGTATGCACAATTCACATTACTTTGAATAATACTCAAGAAGTATGATTCCTTTATAATGAAAGTTATAAATGAAATTAACAATTTACTCAAGTATTAAATTTTCCTAATTCTTGCAAGCTGGCAGCTGTTCTCCCTTTTATTCTTATTTTGATTTTTGCTGTGGCGTTGGTCCCTCCTGAACATGCCATTGCAGAACATTATTGTGAACAGGAGTCAATCATTTTGAAATCTGAAAAAGGTGGGTTGTTAGTGGGATAGGTGGAGAAAATCTAACTGTAGGTCCATAGTCCATGCCAAAATGAGGTTGCATTTATTTCAGTGGTCACTACACTCATTGACTTCAATCGGAGTTTTGCTTCAGTAAGGATTTTGTGATCAGATACTTCATTTGGACAAAATGGATTCATTTTTCAAATTGTTACTGTGTGCTTGGGAAGGTCAAAGCTGTATTTTATGTAAGCCAAACTAAAGAAGACTTGGACTGTGGGGAAGAAAGTGACAATGAGAACAAGAAAGACAGAAGATGAGCAGGGAGACAGAAAGGATGTGAGAGTAATTAATTTTCCCTTTGAGTTCTTGGGAAGATATTATCAGTGATCTACTTGTTTTGTTTCCACATGTTGCTACCCCTTGATATTTAATGTTCTGGAGACAGTAGAGGAAGATAAGGATTTTATTTTACTGCTTCATCAGCTTTAGCAATTATTTTTCTATTAATGATTTAACATTGTCATTTTACAACTTAAGTCTGAAAGTGTGGCCTAGCAAAGCTCCAAAATCATTACCTTTATCTCTGAACATTTGAAGAGCTGCTTGACATCTACATTTCTGTTAGCAGTTGCTGAATCTGGCAGCCTGACAGTGACAAGGCTGCCACAGCTCTGTGACCCAAATCCCACCAGGCTGAGGTGGAAAGTTGGTGAGGCTGAGCATGTAGTTCCAGTAATGCACACAGAAACACATATATACAATATGCATATATGCACATAGACACAGCAGGCCACAGAGTTCCACACGGGTAGAAGCTACAGCTTTCTTGTAGACACTGATAGGACTTACAACCTCATCCTTACCGTTGATACAGAGCCCCTTGAACAGATAGACACACACACATGCACCGGCATGAATCCTGTTGCAGCTGGGCTTAGACACGCAGTCTTGTCCACTAATTTCCCCTGAATCCACCCAACCCTGGTTGTCTCTCTCTCACATACACGTGCACACACAACCTCCCATGCTCCCACCAGCAGATCTCTCAGTTATCTCCAGGCTTGGATTCCTGATCCCTTTGAGAGCCAACCCCCCTGGATGCCTCACCCTCAGAGGCACCCACAACCCAGCCCTGGGCTACTTGCCTGCTCACCAGCTGGTCAGGCTGCACATTCCCTGGTGATTACACACCGGCACACACACTCGTGCTGGCTCCAGTGACTGCCGTCATGGACACACGGACCCTGACCCACCCTGCAGCCACCATCTGCCCCTCCACACACATGTGAGACAGGGCCCGTTACCCAGGAAACAGAAATGGAGATCAGAGAGAGGGCAAAGTGAATGGCACCAATCAGGCACAGGGCATGGCCCCACGAACACACTGGTCAGTCCCTGCTCACACCTCTACAGCCCCTTGTATCCCCTTTTCCCTGTTTTCCCATGCTTGCTTCTCCTCAAACCTCCCTGATCGCCACCTCTCCCGCCTCTGGTTCCTTCCCTACATCCTACAATAAGCCTTGTCCACTCCCTGCACCCCATGAAGTGACCTGCACACCCAGGCAGTGGCCCCTCAGTTTGTGATGAGACTTGGAGAGATCCCACGGACTCCTGGTGTTCCCCAGTCCCTGGGGCAGAGGCTCCTTGGGACACCCTGGAGAGGGGCCAGATGGGCACTGGTGTTCTGGCTGGGGTATTGATATTCCATCTCCATAGTGCCTCTGGGACCCTTCATGGAGGTGGCAGCATTGTCTGACTTGTCATTGTTCCTCTCTACCCCTCTGTGTCCCTTGTGTGGAAACAAGATTTCTTTATCACATAACCCAGAAATCTCTGATTAGTATCTTATATTAGAATCAGAGAGGTTTAGGATGGGAAAGACTTGTTTTGTTTTCCTAGGAAGGAAACATCTCTGCTGAACAATGCTTTGCATTGCTTGAATTTAATCACCTACACTGAGATCATATATGATAAGGCTTTCATCACTTCCTTTAAGAAAAAATTTTGCTTTCTATTAATTTTAATTTCTCTATTTTTATTAGCCATATTTTTAACTATGTATTTTTGGTGTTTCGATGTTCGTTCAATGTCTTTTTCTTGCACAATCCCCCAAAAATGTAACTCTCAAAGATTCTTTTATTTTTTAGTTCCTCTACTTAACTGAACTCTCTTAGTTTATTCTAAGAGAAGTTTTGCAGAGAGTTTAATCTCTATTGTTCATACTGTTTGAATAATGACCAAAAAAAAATTCTGTCATATGGAAATTTGGATAAATTTAACTGAAAAAAAAGCTGCTGAACAGATAGAATTAATCCACTTTCTCTTCCTTGAAGTAAAAGTTTTTTTCTGTTTATATATGTTAAAGCAAAGACAACTTTGAGGTAAATTTTAATGTAAATATATTTTAATTTTATTTAAATATAAAAATATTGTCCTTGAAAAACAGGAGGGGTCACTGCCTCACACTATCCTTTTTATTCAGGAGAAGAAAATCTCTAGTTGGACTTCATTTTACAAGGTGTGTTAATCTGTGTACAGTGCCCTCTTGGTAAAGGCAGGTATTTTCCATGGCTCTAAACTTTAAGGAACTTTATGCCTCTTTCCTGCACACTGAGTATGCCTTTTCTATTTACTAAATAGAAATAATTGCACCCTTCAGCTCATCTGCCAGATCACTATACCTTCCTCAGCAGTGTAGTTATAAAGGCACACAGGCATAGAAAGAACAGATGAAGTCCACTGCAGAGTTCCCCTCTGTACAAGTGGTACATATCATAGAATCATAGAATCATAGAATGGTTAGGGTTGGAAGGGACCTTCAAAGGTCATCTAGTCCAACCGCCCTGCAAGGAGCAGGGACATGCCGCACTAGATCAGGTTGCTCAGAGCCTCATCCAACCTGGCCTTGAAAGTTTCCAGGGATGGGGTTTCCACCACCTCTCTGGGCAACCTCTTCCAGTGTTCTACAACCCTCAGTGTAAAAAATTTTTTCCTAATATCCAATCTAAATCTACCTCCCTCTATTTTAAAACCATTACCCCTCGTCCTGTCACAACAGGCCCTACTGAACAGTTTCTCCCCATCTTTCTTGTAGGCCCCCTTGAGTTACTGGAAGACCGCTATCAGGTCTCCCGGAAGCCTCCCCTTCTCCAGGCTGAACAGCCCCAACTCTCTCAGCCTGTCCTCATAGGAAAGGTGCTCCAACTGTCTTATCATCTTCGTGGCCCTCCTCTGGACCTTCTCCAACTGGTCCATGTCCTTCTTATGTTGGGGGCTCCAGAACTGGACACAGTACTCCAGGTGGGGTCTCACCAGGGCAGAGTCGAGGGGGAGAATCACCTCCTTCAATATGTTGGCCACACTCCTTTTGATGCAGCCCAGGATGCAGCTGGCCTTCTGGGCCGTGAGGGCGCATTGCTGGCTCATGTTGAGCTTCTCGTCCACCAGCACCCCCATGTCCTTCTCCTCAGGGCTGCTCTTTATCCATTCTCTTCCCAGCCTGCATTTGTGGACCCATGTGCAGGACCTTGCACTTGGCCTGGTTGAACTGCATGAGGTTGGCACGGGCCCACCTCTCCAGCCTGTCCAGGTCCCTCTGGATGGCATCCCTCCCTTCCAGCG
>JAAGAY010006571.1:0-19907 GCA_011801015.1 Ardeotis arabs | reverse complement strand
GCAGGCCTGTACGATAACTTGCCGTCTCCAAAAATCTTTGCTCGCTATCCACCAGCTGACAGAAAACCCAATAGGTTATCTACTGACAAACTCTCCTCTAACCATTACAAATACCCTGTCTCATCCAATCTGTCTTCTGCTCAGTCTGTCACTAATACCTCTGCTGTGGGGAGGGGATCTGGCTCACAGGTACTGTACTATTTAATACTTAACAAAGCTTTTTAATTTTTGTCTGTTCTGTTTATCTGGCTGTTATCTTAAGGGCCTTGGGCTATGTCAGCCCCGTAGTGCTTGGAGTTTAGTCATAAGCCTACTGCAAATATAACAGGTTTGCTAAATTGTAAATTCTGATGTGGAAGTTTTGGCACCTGGGAGAGGCTTTCCCCACAAGTTCTTGATGATTTACAGATTGTGGATAATAACAAAAAAATAGATGTGGCTGAACCTGAATGCGTGTCTAGCTGCCTTCTATCTCCTTAGGCAGTGATGACTTAAAAAAAAAAAAAAAAAAAAGACAAATCAAAAACCAGAAAAAAATGAACAAAAATGAACTATGAACTGGCTGTGACATCAGACTTGCCTCTCTAGAATTTTACTAATCTATATATTGTATATACTATGGTTATATATATATATTGTGCAAATATATATATTAACATATATTAGATATAGACTGAATGATATTGTATACAGTGTGTATATACCATATTTAAATTACTGCTTGTTATTTTCTTGCCCTGAAAAAAACCAAAGCCTGTGTCTCTGCTGCTTTCTGAGGATGGCCTCAGGCTTCTTGACCTCAGCTGAAATTAAAGTGAAGCTAAAGAGAACTGAAATCCTGTATGCTCAGCCTCAATAGCAGACAGACAGACCCCAGCTGGGGAGCAGAGCAAACCTCACTCACAGTCACTCTGGGGACCTTCCCCAGAGCCCATAGCCACTCTCCAAAAGCTGGTCTTTGGCATAAGCCTGTGAATGTGTCACAAAGATGGGTGGTTTTCAATCCAGTCTGAAATGGAAAAGTTAGATAAGTGGTTCCCTTGAATAAGGCACTTGTCATATTGCATGTTAACTCACTTAACTGCTATAAAAACTTCATATCGGAATATTAGGATTCAGTGAAGTTGCAGAATCAGAGGTTGCTCTGATCCTTGGCTGCAGCAGCAGGCTTCTTGTTGCACTCCCAGTTCAGTCCTCAGAAGTTTTTGGAAGCAGGTGAACACAGCATGGCACACATATGCCCTGTGCTGGGCTAAGGCGTCCCCCATGGAAACGCTACGATTAGTCAGGACAGCGATGCTCTTCCCAGGGCTCAGTTCAGCTCAGGGGACCCCTCTAAATGGAAACCCCTTGGACACGAAATGTGCTGTTTCTGGTAATCTTGTGAGCTTGTCTGGCCATTATGAGAGGTTTTTTTAAGTAAGAAAAACTTATTATTAGTAGCTAGATGTTGTATAAGAGGAAATGGATATGTTAACTCGTAACATTTTAAAATGTGTAATAATTATATTGTTTTGGAAAAAAAGTAAATCAATGCTCCACAAGGATAGCAAGGTCATATAGTAACTAAAAAACAGTGTTGAATTTTTGTGTGGCAAACCCTGTTGGGTTTTCTTGTGTGAAGTTAACTCTGACAATACTGTGTTTCAAGAATCTTTACTGTATAAAATTATTCAAATGTACAACTTTTCTGTCTCACAATGGCTTTCTTAATACAGTAAATGCCAGAGTTTTAAATAACTTGGAGAATGTAATTCCACCAGAGATGGGGCGTTCATCCTCTTGTTATCCTGTGACTGCTGGTGTGGCTCCTGCTGAGCAGGCAGCTCTCAGAGACAACATCTCTGGAGGAAGCGCCGTCTCCAGCTCAATCAATGCAGTCTATTAAGGCTCTCCAAGCAGACTGCTTTTTGTCAAGCTTTGCCTTTGATAAAAAGGTGACTGTAATGCCAGTGTCACAGAAATAGCTGGATCCCATTTGTGCTTTTGTTTTCAAACAGTTTAAAGGCAAGAAGCCTCCTGCCACTGCTAATGGGATCACCGGAAAAGGGAGAACTGTAAATAGCCAGCCGAAGAAATCTGAATCGGCGTCATGTGTGAAGCGCACCGCGTCCAGTAAGTATGTCTCCTCACTGTTGCCTCACTTGTGAATGGAGTCATGAGGATACCCAAAAATAGCTGTCTTCTTAGCAAACAAGATAAAAAGCCAGTGTGGTTCTTCTGTAGCTGAGAGGCTGAGTGGGAGATGCCCGCCAAGACTTTGAATAGGAGATATTGTGTGCATTGGTGACTCCTTAGTCCCATGCCATGAGATAAGGGGTTGTCATATGAAGAATGGTAGCTATGAGATGTGGCCCCATGGCTGCAGAGTCATGAGGGCAGCAGGAAAAAAAAAAAGGTAATTATTCTTCTTTTGGGGCAGAGAGTAATTCTACATTCCTGATAGAAGAGGCATACGAGGAGCTGAGAAAGATGTGAGAACACTACATTGGTCAGAAGTAGAAGCACTCTTATCTCTAATGAAAAAGAAAATGTATTAAAAATGGTGAAGACAACTACACAGCTCAAAAGCTTCCTCAGAAAGAGGAGATTTCAATTGGTCACTAGCACATTCAGAATGAGGGTTGTTCTGGGCGGTGAATTGCCTCTAGGATATCCCTGACAGATATCACTTTGCTTAAAAGAGAAAAGACAAAAAGATAAATATAACCATATTTTTAAAATATGGATTCAAAAATACAGCTTCTGCTAGAGAAGGAAATAATGTGGGTTTTTTTTAATCCTATGATACATTTTTAAGAAGACATGGGTTTAATGGCAACGAGAAATTTGAGTTAGACTTCACAAAAAAAGTATGTATCATCTTTCTAACCATGCTGGTCAGTTGGTACTGGAATAGATAGTTGTGGGATTAAAGGCATCTCCGTTACTAAAGACTGACTAAAACTGGTTTGACAACTGTTTGTCAGGAATGGTTTAGTTGACTTTGCCTTCAGATAATGCAGACAAAGTGAGCTTTGAATCTGCAACTGGAGCAGAGGTATAGAACGGGCTGTGACATAAATTGCACCACTGATACATGTAAGCCATGAAGTGAAAGCATTTATATGTGAAATTTTTAAAAAGAAAAATAAAGCTCTCAAGTATCAAAAATAGTGAGAACATCTTTGTATTCTCTTATGTCAGGAGAGAAAAGACGTGTCCTTTAAGTACTTGAAGTAGGAATGGAAACCAGGCAAAAAGGGCAGACAGGCAGCTTTTCCTCTGACCCCCTTCCAATTAAAAATCAAGGGTTCAGAAATAAAGAGGAGCCTCCTTTCTTTCTTCTGAACTGCACCGAAACACAAGGCCATTTTTCAAAACCGATGTACTATAAGGTGACTGGTGTTTCTCATCTTCCCCGTCTAAATGTAGAGAACAAACTATCCTGTACCTTTCCAAAGCTGCGCTTCAGAACTCAGCAGGTATCATGGACCTTGGGAAAAAGTCAGTGGAAGAGGGACGGTAAACCAGTTTCTCAAACGGTGAAACGCTTCGTGTGGTGTTCAGTCTCAGGGAACAGTTTAGAGTTGTACTGTTAATTTACGTATAAATAACCACAATCCAATACATACAGATGCAGAGCAGTACAAATATGGCAAGAATCGTGTGGAGGCAGATGCAAAGAAGTTACAAAGTAAAGAGGAGGAGCTGCTAAAGAGGAAAGAAGCGCTCCGGAATAGACTGGCCCAACTCCGAAAAGAAAGAAAAGATCTGCGCGCTGCGATTGAAGTCAATGCTGGTATGACGTGCTGCTTTGTGCTGAATTCTGCCCTGGGTAGGCTTAATTATCCAAATAGCTTTGTAGTCCGTGCTGAAGACATGCCACTACATGAGGTTTGGTTTTGATATAACACAATATTCTTCAATGTCTATATGCTTTCTATATAGATATAAATATATATATCTATAAGTGTGTATACTTTTAAAATAGAAATATTTTTTATATGTACGTATATATACACACACCTATGAAATTACACTGATTGGGACTTCAAACAAGCAGAACATGGGAATAATTTTATTGTGACTGGATAATTATATTTTCATTACATGGAAAAATAACAAAACAAATACGGATTTGAAACTAGACCAGAAACCTCGGGAAGGGACCTGAAAGAAAGCATTTCATTTCTGTTGCTAAAGTTTTTGCACATAAAAAAGGTGTCTTTTGCAAAGTACATAACTTTTTTGTGATATCACTGATTTTTTGGAGACCGTGTTCCTTAATAATAAGATTGCTGTGGATGACAGGCAGGAAGACCCAAGTGATTCTTGAAGACAAGTTAAAGAAGTTGGAAGAGGAGTGTAAGCAGAAGGAGGCTGAGCGTGTAAACCTGGAGCTAGAACTGACTGAGGTGAAGGAGAGCCTTAAGAAAGCCTTGGCTGGTGGCATCACACTCGGCTTGGCTATTGAGCCCAAGTCAGGAACCTCAAGCCCACAGGTATGCAAAGCCATTAAACTTGCAAATCCCAGTACCATGAGCTCCTCAGCTGCAGTAAAATGAGGGGGAACTGAGAGTTTTCAAAGTTTATTAAGCCCAGGAAATGAGAACAGAACTAAATGCCTTCCTGCATTATTTGCATTCTTACACCTACATCTGGTGTACTTTCTACAGCAACGGAGAGCAGGTAGACATGGGAGTCACAGGCAGTGATTAGGAGGTGTCAGGATGCTGTGCAAAAGCTGACGCCTCATTGTCCTCAGTGATTGTAAAAGTGCATGAATTGAGACATTGCTGCATCCCAGGGAGATTTAAATGCACCAAGTCATCGTGCAGTGATGGAGACCTACTTGTGTCAGTCCCCTGTCAGTCACTGTCACCCTTTGCAAGGGCTGCATCTCACATATTCACAACAGAAGATGGCAGCCCTGGCTCGTGCTATGGATCTGTGTCAGAAGCAACTGGGTAGCTGCAGCAGAAGGATCAGAGGGATGTGTCAGTTCCTCCAGATGCCCCAATGTTGTTTAATCCCAGAAAACAAACTTAAATTTTCATCACAGAACACGTTTTGTTTTCTCTTGTTGTAACCTCTTTTTCATTTATCCAACATTATTATGAGTATGGTTTCTTTTAAAAAAAATAATCTGCAGTTCTAAGGCTAGATAGAAAATACTGCTTATGTGACTATTTAGAGGAAACTCAGTGGAGGGTTTTCACTCTTTTTAAGTCTCCAATTTTCAAGCACCGAACTTTGGAAAACTCTCCAATCTCCAGTTGTGATACCAGTGATACTGAGTGCTCAATACCTGTGAACAGTGCAGCAGCTTTGAAGCGACCTCCCTCATCAAATAATTCTCCGTGTCGAGGCCATGTCCTTCGAAAAGCAAAGGTGAGAGGACTTATGTCTAGTCCTAGACTATGTCCTTTTTCTTACTTTTAAAAAAATATTATTTGCTTTTGGCAAGACAGAGAAGGAGAGATGGAAAAGTTGTTTCCTGCTGCTTCTGTGGATGAAATTTAGCTTTGAGAATGTGCCATATCTAAATTACTTGTATTACTACATAAATACTGCTGATTTGGGGGAACTTTTTTACAGAAGAATTGGTAAGTGGTTTGGGACACAGATTTGACTCTACTCTCTCATTCCCTGCTTTTCTCTATTCCTGTATAGATTTAATTTGCAAGGTAAAAGTAGTCTGTAGTATAGACAGTCCCTCAAAAATTTATAAAGTTACACTAATCTGTGTAGCAGAGAAGTGGTTAAAAGAGTGCTGGTACAGTAAGTGTTCTGAAACAACACAAGATCAGGTCTGATCTTGCCAGCTGGTGCAAGAAAAGAATAGTTCTACGTTATAATAATCACCAGTGTTGTGCAACTATCTACTTTTAATGTACATTTAAAGTAGAAATTGAATTAATTTTATTTAATCTCACAAGAACCAGGCTAAAGTTTCCATTCCTCTTGTATTGTTAGAGTTTTCTAATTTTTGTGCTTTAGTTTAAAGGAGACTTTTTTGGTTTTTTAATGACCATTTTTTTTTGGGCTAAATTTTTTAGCAACATAAGTATGTGGGCAGCACATAACCAAGGGTGACAGTAATAGCGTTGGCCCAAGCTTTTATTGATTTAGTAGTTCACTGCTAGTTGTAATTATAATCAATAATAATCATAGGCATTTTCATGCAGTCCATTTCTTTTTCCAAGCAATTAAGTATTCTGTATAATGATTTTTTTAAAGCAACTTTTGTTACTTTTTCATTTAGTATATACATTTACAATGACTGAGCATGAGCCTGGCACCGAAATGTAGTAGACAGATACTGAAAAATCATAATCTCAACAAATGATTTGGTTTTCTTGCACATCCTACTCTCTCCATTTTTGCCACCCCCAGCCCTTTTAACCTCCCTACATTGCCTGGGCCATGAACTACTTCTCCTGCTCTACTTTATGTGAGAATCTTCTCACCCTTCTACCACCATTTCCTCCATCCTTTCAATGGACATCAACTGCTTTTTCTTCTGTATAGCCCAATTCATTTAAATTCAACTAAGAACAATTAAACTCAGAGTAATAGGTTTCTGTTCTCTTTAACTTTGAAGTTTGCTGCCTGTGTTTCAAAGCTGAAGAAGGATTCTTGTGCTTTAAAGCTCATCTCTGTATTCCAATTATACCCTAATTAGTCTCAAAAAGATCTCATCTCTAACTGTACACTTAATCTTAGATTTGCGTGTTAGCACAGCATTACTTGGGGAACGTGGTCTACCAGCTAGAGCACAGTCCTTACGACATTTCGAGTGTGGATTTGTGCTACACATACAGCATTAAAGCCAGCTGGAGGAACCAAGGCACTATAAAAACCTAAACATTTTTGGTGTAAGGAATACCTTCCAGCTGGGTACGGTTTTTATGCTCAGCATATACCATACGGGAAAAAGCCTGCTTTGTTGTTTGATATCGCTGTGCTTTCGATGGCACGATTGGTTGGTCAAGCTCTTGTAGAAGAATCTTGGATGCAAGATTAGCATAATCAGAAAGGATATGGAGCTGCTAAGCACATTTGCCATCCTGGGAAAAACAACTCAAAGTATCCAATTCAGCTTTAACGGCTTTTTCATAAAACCTCATGCACTAAACATTAAGGGTGAAACTTTGCTGAATTAGATAGTGCAACCCAAGCTGTACTCAACACATTCCCAAGGAGCCGCAGCCAAGGTCTACCATCAGGTATACATCTGCAGCGCACTCCGCTTTCAGGGGGGAGTTAACTGTACGTGTGCAATGGTGGAGTCTCGTTCTCAATTCTTTTGGCCTTTTGCAGTTACGCCTAAGCCCAGGCCTTATAGATGTGGCTAAAGCAAGGGCGTCACACGTGAGTATCCCAGAGCAGAACTCACTTGACGCTACATGCATGGATGTCAGTGCACTACGTGGGCTTGAAACAGATTGCACATCGTGCTAATGCTTGCATCTTCAGCAACTGGCAAATCTCCCAATGTTATGAGGGAGTTGTATAAGCATCCAAAATGTCACATTATTTCTTTCCCCACCGATCTGTGTTTGAATGCACTGAATGCCTCCCTTCTTGCTCTTCCCTTGCACAAAGGATGCCGAGCCTGCCACCAGCCAGCCTTGTGTTTGCAGCCACCCTCATGTCACCGTCGTGAGCCCGCGGCATTGTGCCACTCTCTGCTAGGGCAGCTGCTCCTGCAAAATGTGTGCCCTGTGGAGCCTGCTCGGAGAGCTGTGTGGCACAGCAGGGCCTCGGGCCAGGCGAGGCACACAAGATGGCAGGCTGGGACACCGCTCCACCAAACTCTTGCTCCTCTCAGGTGCACTGAGGTGAGAGGGAAGTACAGAGAGAAGCAAGAGGACAGATCTCGTGTTAAATCTAAGAACTAGCAGCAATTTGGGGATTGACTGTTTAGGACATAAACACATATATTTGGATTTTTGAAAAACTTTTCTGTTTGTAACATATGCTTTTAATTTTTTTTTTTTTAGAAAGTAATAATGCATATTTTTAAGAAGTCAGAAGGCATTTTAATTGCAATTTTGTTAATCTCCACTTGGCTGGAAATTGAGACTCTATTAAAACGTGGAAAACAATAGTCTGCATTCCCAGAGAAGTAAAATACTCCAAATATCCTTGCTGTACCAGAAAACAACAATTATTTAAACATTTCACATTTCAACTAGATTTCTAAAAACAAATTGTTATGTGCAGCAAGGAACTTGCACTTACTCCTCATCTGTTTTCAAAACTGGTGGACTGGTGAATGTCAGCAGCTTACAATTTGCTCATGTTCAGGGACTGGAGAAGAAAAGGAGCTCTCCCCATATCCCAGCTCCCAGTCAGGCTCTCAGTGTTGACTTAAACATTCTTTCATTGGCATGAACCTGCCTGGGAAATGGAAACAGAAAAAAAAAGTTCCTTCTGCACCTGCAAAAGAAGCTACTGCTTTCAAGGCTTATTTAACACTTACTTAGAAAAATTCTCCTCCCAGTTGCTCAGCCAACAACTTCCTGTAGGGCTTTGGCAGCGTATACATAGAGAATATGTATTTAGTATCCTTTGTAAAGTAATTTAGTTTTTACCCATACTGTGTTTTAAGTTTAGCTTTACCATAATTTGAAGTGTAAAGCTGAATATTTAAAATATATTGTATTTTAATAAAAGTACCATTTAAATTTTTTTAAAAATGCACAAGATGATAAAAAAAAAAATATCATCCACCTGCTTTAAACTCAAGATTTTCTTTCTCCTATTGCTAAAGCAGCCAACAACTGTGAACGTTACAATGATTAAAGGGATGTCATGGTCATGCAGCTGTTTAGCCAAACTAATACTATTATTACTGCTTTCAGCAGCAGAAACAGATATTTACATGCATAAGTAATGGTTTTCAGTCAGAGCTCTTAAATGTTGTGGAATGAGTGTTAAATTCAGGAATTCAGGTTGGGAGCCAAGTCAGCAGGCTGCCTGCAGAGTAGATGGGTGGGAGAGGAATCTGTAGACCCCAGTGCCTGGCTAGGAGCAGCTGGGCAGTTGCTCCACAGGGATTACTTCAGCGAGAGGCCAACTCCTTCATATCTTCAATATTTCCTGATTGCTGTAAGGGTGTGATTCAGGGAGTAGGAGCCGTGTGGATGTCCTAGGCTGAGCCCATCCGTCTTCTGCTCCTCTCTACTGTTAGGCAATACTGTAGGTATCACTCCATAGCCACAAGTTTGATTTAACTGGATGTTTTGCTGTAGCAATCTCATGATTTTCCACTTATGTGGCAGAAGAGATGGTAACGCCTTGCTCAGAGTCATATGGTTGGAAGCATTATAGATTACATGCTTTGCTGTGGATGGTAGGTGGGGAAGCTGAGGTACAGAAAGGCAAAGTGATTTTTAGCTTGCTGAGCAATAGCTCAACTTGGATCATGTATGTGGGAAACAAATGCAATATAAACTAACGTGCTTTTTTTCTTTACCCTGCCTGGAAGTCTCTCTGCTTCAGTAAGCTGCCCTTTTAGCCATGGAAACCTGTGTCTGCCATGAGTTTTATAATTAAAAAAAATTGAAAAGTAGTAAAGCAATCACTTGGTGTCAGCTGTGAGAGCTACGGAGTGCTTCCTGCTGTCTCCTGCAGTTAGAAAGCCCTGTATGCTAAATCAGCCTCTGCCTTATTCACCTCCAGCTGAGAGCTTTACACCAACTGCGGCGTGTGCGTTTCTCCAGAAGTACCCTTTGCAGAACACAAACACATCATATTTGCACTGCGCTAGGAAAAAAAGTTGCCATATGTACTTGCGGAGGGGTGGAAGTTGCACACAGACACTATCAGGACATACTTAGCATTCCCTAAGTAATTTGTGGGCACAAGGCTGGATCCAGCAAAGTTAATGGAAGAACTGTTACTGACCTCAACTGGCTTTGGCTTAGCAGAGCTGATGACATCAGTGAAATATCCTGATTTCTCTAACATCTTCTTCCCCTCCACCCCTTCCAGGAATGGGAGATGAAAAATGGAACATAAATATAACAAAACCACTCGCTTTCCATAAAGGCCTTACCTATTATGGACCAAGACATGGCTGCAAAAGACTCATCTGAAAGATGGTATCAAGCGATACAACATCGGAGGTTTTGTAATTCTGTTAAGTTAATGGTAGCTAGGCGCTGATTTGCCTGTATTCCCTCTACCGTATTGCTGTGTAACTATGTGTGCCCCTTTTCATTAACTGTAACTCTTTGTTTCCAACTTCATTGGTGAAAAAAAAGAAAACCAAAAAAAATCAAACCAACCATAGTAATTAAAAAGGAGCATAAAGTTGCAGTTGAAAGTTTACTTTGCTGAAACAGCATAGACCAGCAATGTTACGTATGCCGCATCAGGTGGCCTGCACAGCACTGCACAGTGCATTAAGAGCAATGTGAAATCCTAACTCTTACAGGTTAAAACTGACTTTTGAGGTCTGCCACAGAGGCGGTTGAGCAAAGTCCTGCTCGTTAGCAGTCACTTTGCTGTTAGCTGTTCACGTGGCAAAAGAGAACTGAAGACATGGCTTGGTTGCTTGGCCGAGAAGGCAGGAGCTCTTTGGTGCCGCCATCCTCTGCGCTGGTGTGAGACCGTGGGATGACACGACTCAGCTGTGAAGCATTTTTTTTTTGGATACTTTTTAGACAGATGCTTTTGTCATTGAGGGATAAAAAGCTGCCATACTTTGAAAAAAAATGCATTTTAGTATGTTCTCTTTATTACTATTCTGAAGCACCAGTCATTTTCAAAGCTCATATTGTTGAACTATGACTTGTCACTGTTTTTTTTTTTTTTTTAAAGGCAAACAGGTATTTTTAGATACTGCTTCTTTGCTATACTTGTTGAAAAAGAAACGTAATTGAAATTAATCCTCAACAGATAATGGCAACTCAGAATAGCTTATGCAGTCAGTCTTGTTTTGTTGTTTTATATTATCGTATTGTTAAACTTGAGTTATAGAACACTGCTGTACTTAGTTTCCTTTGTCTTTTCAGACCTCAGCTATTAGTTTTGAAGATGGACTGAAAGGATTATAATTTCCAGACTCTTTTATAAACAGTTTCACAAAGAACTGGGGATTTTTTTTCCAATCAGGAGTCCATTTCTGTTTACTAGGAGGCGGCGTCTTGCATTTTGGTCTGTAAAATTGTAGAAATCTGTTCTTCTCTGTCTCCATCCATGTCACCCCTGAGAACTTACATGCAGTAAATTGCCAACTAAAGTCCTTCAAAATCTCAAGATTGGCTTTTAAAAATCAGGAGAGAGAGAGAGGGAAAGAAACATATAATGAGTTGGGTTCTTTTAATTTTTTGTCTGTGATTTTTTTTTTAAGCCTTTGGAGAGCTTTCAATCACATTTTTGAGATTTTTTTCCTCCTCAACAGTGAGGACTAGAAAATTACTTTAATTAAAAAATTAAAGTACTACTCACATTTTGAGATAATCATCACAGATGTTACGGCTGGAGTCTTGATAATTAGTTAAGATTTGCAATTAAAACCACAGAAGCTGGCAAGACAGCAGTTATCAAGGATCACGTCCCTTGATGGCCCAGACTGTAGTTTGTCTCTTACCTGTAGGAATAGGGGTGTGTAACTCCCGAAAAGTACACTGCTGTTTCCAGCTGAGCTGGATGCCAGAGGACTTTCTGCAGGACCTGGTGGGATGTGAAGGCACAGAGCTATCCAAAAGACCTGATAGCTGCTAGGACACAGAGCTGTGTCCTGTTCCCACATGCAGTTGGTGCCAGGGATCCCATTGACCTTAGCAGAGTAGAAAAGGGGCCCAACAGCAGAAACAACTCTTTGCTTCTTGGGACTGTGCTTTGTACAAAGTACCGCAGGACTGCAGATACAGTAGGGAAGCAAGGATCAGTGTGGTTTTCACTGAAAACAGGATTTTTTAATATTATTTTAGGTCATCTGCTTACTTACTAACTCTATAAGTAGAGGGCACATTCTGTGCTCTATGACTGTGGACTAAACAGTATCAAGTTCCCATAAATATTAGCAGAAACAAATTTAAAGCAAAAGTAAGTTCATTTAGGCTTTTTATTTCAAATTAAGTTATTTATTTGTATATTTCAATAAATATTTAATTTATATCTGTACATATTTATGATGCAAATTAGGCTTCTAGTCAACATTTGCAGTGATGTACCAGTTGCCATTAAGAAGTGGTCCCGCATCAAGTGATGCAGAATAGTCAAAAGCCAAATCGCTTGTTTTTGTTTACCTGATATTCGCATTATATCTTCCACCTCCTCCCATGAAAAAAAAAAAAAAAAAATCCTTGGCAAGGACAGGTTTTAATCCATGCCTGAGACAGAGAGAAGTGTGCAAAGTTCTGTGCAAGCAAACAGAAACCACGTGGTGCTGGGGCTGTGCACACAACCCCAGCCCTGGTGCCGAAGCCTCTGCTCTGCTGTAGCCGCCAGTCACCCTGGCCACCTGTAGCGTCCTCAGCACCTACAGATCCTGCTGCAGCAGGGGCTGCCGGCAAAATTAAGCATCTTTCACCCTTCCTCCAGCAAAGGCTCCATAAAGCCACCACCACCTCCCTTGCCCTTAAACCAGCACATACTGTAACTGTACGGCTCTAACATGTAAGTACATTGGTACCATTGCACTTTGCATTAGCAGCATGTCTGTTCCATATGATGGCCAAGGTTTTGAAAGGAGGAAAACAAAAAAAAACACCACCCTTGGGAAATAACCCCTCCGTAGACCCCACTTGGTGCTGTGAAACATACTCCATTTAGTTGAATAGCACTATTACTGTACAATTTTTTTTATACAAAGCAACAGAGCTTGTGTTTTCACCATTTTTAGATTTCAGGATCACCAGGCAAAGTCAGCAATAGAGCAGCATGACTTTTGTTTTAAAGAAAAACTCTTGTATTTTAAACCATTGCATTTCTATGTCTTTTAAGAAAATGTTACACTTGTGCTTCCTCAACAAACTCCTGTTACTGTACCAGGTGCTTTTTTTTTTTTAAATTGTTTTTTTATGGGTGATGTTTTTTAAAAAAAATTCATAACTTTGGGGATCAACATTTTTTTTTTTTAATGAGATGATTGTGGCAATTTGATTTTTCAAGTGGAGAATACTTAATCTAGTATCAATTTTTGTTAAAGACACTTTCAAATTAATTGGCCCAGGCTGGATGTTGTAAGATAATGTTCTCATAATAAGAATGTAATTATTTCCTTATTGTATTTTTTAAAAAAACAAAATCATATTTAAAAAAATCTGTGAAAAAGCATGAAAGAAACATGAATTTTTTTTTGTTTGTTTTATTTTTGTTATTGGATATGTTGGCAGTGCCCATTATAATTGACTGTAAATATAATCTTTCTACTGTTTTTCGCAATGTATTTAAGTTTTTTGACACACATTCATGGAAACGGCTGGGTTTTTTTTAAAAAAAAGTCCAAAATAGACCCACGTACAAATGTGTGTCTTAGTAGCTTCAACTAACTTTATGCCTTTGTAGTTTATTCTTCAGAAAGTCTTGCGGAGTGTGAAAAAAGACTGGCACCTGGTAGGTGCGACAGATCCAAGACCATTATTAATAAAAAGTTACCTGTCAAAAAAAGAAGTATTTGTCTTGTTGTCTCTTAGGATTTGTCAGTATAATAAGGAGGAGGCACCTTAGCAGGACACTTGCAATAGTCATCCTCAACCATGTACCGTTCTCCCATGCCAGCTGGTTGAAAAATGCTTGGACAGGTTGGAATTAGTATTTTTTTTTGCATTAGTTCTGTCTTCATTTAACTGTGCGATGACCTTCTGCCACTCGAATGCAGTCCAGCAATGGGAAATGGCAGTTCAGTGTATTCAGAGCTCACGGCAGAAGTTACCACTGACCGAGTGTTACTGCATCAGTTTGCTTACATGGCAACCCCATTAATAAATAATGTAAAACTGTAAAACATTAAAAATTACCCCTAAGAAATTCAAGTGGATCAAAGTCAAAACCAATTATCAGGCTACTTAACTGAGAATAGAGCAGTTCCTTATAGATGACTGACAGATGAGATTGACAAGTGATAAGCCATAATTACTCCTTGTTGCTTTTTCTAGATTTAACTCTTGCTCCCATTACACTAAAATTATTACCAAATGTCATGCTTAAATAGAAAATAGATTTAATTTTATCAAACTCAGGGAAGCAATATTACGAAGTGGTATAATTGTTTTCCTTTCTGTACTCGCAGCCTCCTTGACCTCAGGAGAAAAAGGTGGTCAACACATTAAAACGTCGTGGTGGTATAACTAATAACTATTGTGTCTCAAGTAGACACAGCTTTTTGTCTGCTTAATCAAGGCTTATAACACTTCACTGCCTTTTATGCAGTTAAAAAGCCTTCTGCTTCAAAAGGAAAGTAAATTATTAGTATTTCTCTGGAAAAAAGAAAGAATGCCTGTAGAAAAGATATATATATATATATATAGGAGAAGTTGTATAAAAATATATATATGTTCTATAAATATATTTTTAGAAGAGTTGTACTATATAATACATACTATTACTATTGTATGTATGCAAAAATTAGAAAATGAATATCTTAAGTTACTCAGGCTCATGGCCTAAAAGCCTTAAAGAGGATCGTGGTCTTTTTTCTAGAAGTTGCATTTAATATTTGGTCTACCCAGTTGCAGCCCAAAGCCATTCAATATGAAGGACCCCACCGCAACACCTAACCTACTCCATTGTGGTTTATTCTCACAGGTAGGCATCCACACTGTAAGCACTGCAGTGTTTTAATACTAAGTTTTTATTTTTATATATTTTTTTTAAATTTGTGCAGAAGTTGAGCACCATCAGACCCCTCATTGCGGTACGAAGCACAGCACTTTATAAAGAAGGGCTCCTTGCTAGAGAATGAATGATGCCAGATGCGACAGCATTTTTTGAATGCAGAGGGAAAAATATCAGGAAACAGCCTCTTACAGCTGTGCTGGGCAAACTGACAGATGGTATAATAAAGTGAAGAATTTGTGAACAGACTGAGAAATCACAGTACTGGGGTAAGGCCAACACAGGTTTTATACTGGGGTGTCATTGCTCATGAAGTGCTAAGAGGTCTGTGAAGCTGTTAACGAGCATCCAGGAAAGGAACATGTTCTGCTTGGATTTCTTCAACACACTTTGGACAAGGTAGGTCACTAAAGAGGTTTAAGTAGTCAGTGGAGAAAAGGAAAAAATATCCCAATAGGATAAATAACTGCTTGGTAAACAAACAGAGCATAAAATCTCTGTTTACAGTGGCTTTGAACTTTCCAGTCAGCCTTGAGATTCCACAGGGGTCTGAGCCTTGTACATGTGAGAATAATTGAAGTAATTGGGGGGGGAAAAAAAAAAAAAAAAAAAGAGAAAGGCTTTTCAGTGTGAAAAAAAATATCTTAAATATCTTGAGGAGGGGAAAGTCTATGTTAAAAGGTTATGTGACATGGGAATGAAATAGTCCTTGTCACTAACGATACTAACTCTGAGGGCAACCAAGTAAATGGGGCAGCTTCAAAACAATTACACAGAGGTACTTTCACTCCTTGCCCAATTCAGCTATGGAACTTGTTGCCACACAATTTTATGGATGCTAAAAGCTTATACAGATCCATAAACAATAAAAATTCATGTCAGAAAAGAATTGCTTGCAGCTACTCAGCACAGAGCTTCCAGCTCCAAAGCAGAAAGGTCCAGCTCCACAGTGGATGGAGGCTGGAAGCACAAGCTAGGTAAGTGTCCTGGTGAGGTTCCCCCGTTCCCCTGTCGTATTGCTATTGATAAATTAGCTGGTTTCTTTCATAAAAAGACTCTTTAATTTTTCTCATCAGCAGTTAGAAAAGCATTCTCCCCTATAAAATAATGTATCATATTAATTTCAATTTGATTTTTAAAGCAAGCATCTGTCTTAAGATCAAGACAATGCAATGTCACTCCTTCACAATGTATTAGCTACGTGAAATAATTAAAGAACATCAAGAATATTGTTCTTCAATATTCTCTCCTGATGACAAGGAAATAATTTTCCTATTGGATTTTTGCAGAATTATAGCTCAGTAGAATTACAGCTACACAGTTCTAAGTTGAACTTAAGTGAAAAGCTTCATTCCTGGTTTCATTATTTTTTAAATAAACTGATAATTGCTCTCACTGAGTTATTCCTTGGAATTTTTTAACCTGTTTTTTTAGCATGTACTGCTGCTTCTAATTGTTTTGGAGGTCAGCTTGTGCTGTGATAGTGTAATGGTGAGAATGGACCCTTTTATCACGTTTTAAAATACCCTGAGCAGCATTTGTAGCATTTTGCTTCAGCTTTTGAAAATCATGAAGGTCAGAGTACAGTAACATTTTCACCACAGCAGCTGGATTCATCTGAAAGCAAAGCAACTTTCAAGGCATAAATCACAAAAAGAAAAAAATGGAAAAGAAATCAGTGTCTTAATGGAAAACAGGAAAAAATACTGGCTGGTGTTTATGACTCAGAAGTTTTATTATAGAGACATAATTTATAATGATGTTGAAACCAGTTAGGCTTCAAAATAGCATAGCAATTAATATGGCTTTGATAAGGACAGCAAAGGAAACAGAAGTGAATACCATATTCTTTTTTCCATGGAAATTGGTTTCTAAAGTAAAGTAGCCCTTCAGATTAAGGATCAGCAAGTTTCTTTGGTGTCTTATTTATGGGAACAGTTTGTCCGTGTCTGTTCTCACTCCTGCCTTTCCAAACTAGGAGCTTTCCTCGGAAAGACCTATTGGAACACCATTAGATAAAAGAGACTTTAGGGTTTCTTTTAGTTTTTTCTTTTATTTACATTAGTGCACTAAATTTGGAAAATGAAACATACTTGAGATTCAATAGTTGGCATTTTTAGTGATAAATTGCAGTTTAAAGTCTCAGCTAGCCACAATAGAGGATTAGAGAACCTAAAATGACAACCCTCAAAATGTTTTCTAGCTGAGTTTTTAGTCTTTGCCCAGAGAGGTGGTGGGTGCCCCATCCCTGGAAACATTCAAGGCGAGGCTGGATGGGGCTCTCAGCAACCTGATCTGGTTGGAGATGTCCCTGCTCCTTGCAGGGGGTTGGACTAGATGACCTTTGAAGGTCCTTTCCAACTCTAACCATTCTATGATTCGGTGAGTTACACAAGCCTCACATTTAGCATGATGTGCCACAGGGTAGGATCGTACAGCCCGAACCGCAGGGCTCCTCTGGCTGCTAAGCAGGGACTAGGAGAAAGTGCTGAACTAGGTCAGACTAAGAAAATGAAGCTTAAACGCCTATTTTGGAAATCTTTCCTTCTAGTTGCGCATATTCTGATCCTCAAAATGTACCCACTGTATGAATAAATAATCCATTCATCACCCCATTAAAACTTAATTGTAGTCTATAAAATTTCTCTAATTAAAAAATTGGTAGATAATAGTTTGTGGCTGCTTTGTTCCAGTACGAGGTTGAGTAAGACTTCACATGGCACATCCAAAACCAGAACACTTAGCAACATCTCTGCCCTTCCCCGCTGTGGGCATTAGGAAGTGACAAGAACTGTCAGGTTTTTCTTTCACCAGTGTCAGGTTTTCCCTGGGAAGGCCAAGACTGTACCAAGCTGCACAGGAGCCACCACCCATCAGCAAACCATAAACTGTATCCCAGCCCCAAATCTGAGCTAAATCAGCAGCAGCTTACCTCAAAACTTTGAAACAGCAAAGAAAGTCCAAATTGCAGGAATGCAGGGCACATTCTGGCTTTATAAATTAACTGACCTTTGCAAAGACAGAGAGCACTTGCCAGGATCAGTAACCGAAAGCATTTTGAGAGCCAGGGCCCGATCCCTGCGTACAGCTACCTTAAGGACAGGTTTTGATTTGCAGACCCCTCAATATTGCAAGGAGGATGCAGCTTCTATACAGCACATGCAAGAAGAGAGTGGGATACAGGAAAAACAATACAGTTAATAAAGAAAAATAAACAAATAAATTAGGAGCAAGTACTATGTGAAGAAGCCACTGAAAATGGAAGAGATTGGAATAAAGACATGGGAAGGGCAGAACAACACACATAGCTTTGTTCTGTTTATGGCTGTTTCTTACAGGGAGATCAAGGTTAAAATCTGCTGAATTCTTTAATTCTTTAGCTAGACAGAAATATTCAGCCTTTGATTCAGCAGAATTCTAGGAGAATTCTTTTTTTCTTCAACTGCAGTTGCATGGCTTCGGTCTCACCACAGAGTGTCACCCTCCACCAATGATACTGCAGCAACCCCACTCCTGGGGAAAAGGGGGAAAAAGGACTTTTCCTGTGTTCCGGAAGAGAGGCAGTGAGCTGCAGTACAGGAGGATGAAGGGTAGGGGATAAAGTGGAGGAGGACGAAGCTTTGCTGCAGTCTTTGAGTTCAGTGCTGCTGAAGTCGAGTAGTTTGCTGCTAATTACTGACAAATCAAAACACACACACAAACTCCGGGAACTGCTTAAACCGTTTCCCCCCGACAAATCCCATGAAACGCTTCACAAGAAAAACAAAGCAACCAGTAGTTTAGAACCAAATTTTATTAAAGAAAAACCTGTAGTGCAGGTTCTCAGGACAAATGCATACCTTTGGATGCAGTGGAGTACACAGGTACGTATACAGTAGTTTGCCTGCTACATGTTTGGAAGCTGAAAGAGACCGTGATGAACTGTGCTGCACAGTTCATCACCATCGTTAAAAGTTGCCAACAACTTAGTTGTGGATCACTAACAGATACTTGGTTATGTGTGTGCACTACATATTGCACAAGACTTTTGATTAAGCTATTAATTGTGCAATTGAATCACAGTTAAGTGTTACATTAAGCATATTCAAACAGGTTTTTTTTTCTCAAAAACAGCACGTCACTACAAAACTGCCATTAAATGTTACATATTTACAAAAATATACAAATAACACTTTTCCCCATTTATGACAATGCACCAGTTATGGATTAATTTCATTCTTCCCTTGAGCCCTGATACTGTATACAAAGAAACCTGCTCAAAGTCAAGGTCTCCTGAAAAACAAAATTAGGAAAAGGCATGTACTGTTTTCACAAATAGTAGGATGTGCAAAAGCAAAAGGAGAGGACTGCGTAGCCATGTATGTTAAAAGTATGGACTACAGCATACTGATGACCGCTAAGAGCCGTTACACGGATTGAAATGTCCCCTTTGTCAGAAATCCGGTTAGAAACACAGCGTTAAACATTTGCTGATCATACTCTGGAAAAGCAGTTGCAAGAAGTTCAAAACTGAAGTTCTACTTTTGTTGTGATTAGCTAACATCTGTCCAACGGACTCTCGTGCTAACCATGGGAATAAGAATTACAGGTGAAAACCAGCCCATCACCTCTGTGAGCACAGATGCAGCGAGACGATGACTGCTTTTAGCCTGCAGCTACATTTCAAATTCACCATGGGTGAGAACCCCTCTTCCACAACGCAAAGCTGAACTAAGTCCATGGAACTGCATGATCATAAATTAGGATAGGATTTGGCCCTGCAAAACCAAATAAATAATGCTCCACATGAACAACAGGGTAGGGAGAAATGCTTTGTGAATCTTCACAAGAAGTATCTCACGACTAGTTTTTATTTTGTTGGCTTTCATATCTTTACCAAGAGGTGTAGCTCTAATTAGCCAAAAGAAAAATTTGGGCTTGGTTTAACAGCCAATTTTTTCTCCTTTTGTTCACATGAGCAATGCCAGAAAAATCTGTTTGATTTATCTGTCCGAGTCTGGAATGGGAGATTTCGGACTCACCTGTGCTGCTGAAACAGCCACAGATGCACTGTAAATATGCCAGTATTCATCCTTTATTCTTAAAATGGAAAATTATCCCATTCCAGCTCTCATTACCTCTACAAATCT
>JAAGAY010006570.1:0-18532 GCA_011801015.1 Ardeotis arabs | reverse complement strand
GCCGCCTGGCGAGAGGCCAGAGGGTGAGGGCTGCAAGGCCCACAAGGCTCGCGCCTCCCTCTCTCTGCCCCTGCTCAGCTGCTTCACATCTTCTCCCTTTTTTTTTTTTCCTGTTTTCTCCTTCTTAAATACGTTATCGCAGAGGCGTTATCACGGAACATTCTGCTACCAATCGGCTCAGCCTTGGCCAACAGCAGGTCCGCCCTAGGCCCGGCCAAGTCCACTGAACAAAGGGGAGCAACTTCTAGCAGTTTCCTACAGAAGCCACCACCTTAGGCCCCCCTCACTAAACAAAACCAGAACATTGTCATACAGTAGCTGATTTAAACATTGTTTGACACTGCCTAAAGTTTCATTTTTTAAAATTAATGTACTGCTCCTACATAAGGGGTAGTATAAGAGGGGAACTAAGAGGGCAACTTTCACTGCTTTCAGTTTCTGATGGCCCTTCTGATATACCAGCATTTGACCATATGTCATTATTTTCTTACTTAGGACACATCATATTCCTAAAGCAACAGTGTAAAACATCATCTATTACTGACAATGAAGTCGTAGTGTAAAGGATGTATTCTAAACTTAATCTCAAAACTTTGGGAAAAAATCTAATGTTTATGTTGCAGATTTGTACAATCCAGCCCATGGTCCCTCAAAGATGAGTTCTTTTTCAAAATGCACTCACTCCTGTGCTTCCTAGTAGGATGAAAACTAATGTTTTTTATACAACTCACCTTGTTATTTAAGTCCATTTTCCACAAAGAAGATGGGAAAACAAGGTGTAAAAGCTGAACTAGCAATTAAGAATTGTGCCTTGCTTTCAAGCCAGCTGTTTAATAACTTCCTCCTGCAAACTCTGCTTCTGTCATTATGTACCCTTAGTGGGAAGTGCTGTGCCATAAGCAACTTAATATTCAGCTTCTTCCCTGTCCGTTGAGGTTTGGGCCTGGATACTTTTAACTCAACTTATGTTTGTTTGACAGTTCATCCCTGAAAGAGTGAGAGGATATCAAACAGCCTTTAAGCAAATTTGCCTAGCAAATAGTCCAGAATATGCTAAATACTCTGATTTTTACTTGAGGCAAACTTAAGATAGATGAAGTGAGCTTTCCCATTTCCTTCTGATGTTAAAAAGTGGTTATTTCCATCAGAATTAATATAAAATCTTAGCAATGTAAATAAAAATTTGCTTTCTGCCTTATTCTTTATTTGAAAAAAGAAGTCTCTTTTTTTATATATATTATTAGAGCTTCTCCATGTGAAGCTGAACTTCAGGAATTAGTGCATCAAATTGACATCATGGTAAACAGCAAGAAAATGGAATGGGAAAGGAAGATGAAAGCTTTGGAAGCAAAGATGGATATCCAAGATCAAGAATTAGCAAGTGCTCAGAGCAAACTGGATCAAAAAGGTCAAGAGGTATTTATGAATATCACACTCTATAAAGAAAGTATTTATTTTGGGAGTTAGTTAATAGCATGCTCTAAATGCTCTATAAGGAGAGCATTGAGAGAACTGTTTGTTCTATCATGTAAAATTACCAAACACCCTTTAAAGGTCACTAATTATCCGTAGTGTTTTGTTTTAAAGTGTGCTTCTGTTCTGAAAAGTGATTGTAAAAATGTCATTGAAAGTCTCATATTTTTTCTGTTTCCCTGAAGTCTAAATCAAATATTCTCAGTTTAGCTGTAAAAAGATTATTTGCTGGTTTTTTTCTAAATGCCAACACTTCTAGTTTCAATAGAAATTTTAAATGGAAATGTACAGTTCAAAAAGTTTCACAAAATTATGTATTTGTAATTCCTGTTTATACCTCATTTTTATCATTTGTCATGATATAGTGTCTTTGTATGACAATTTTATTATTAATAGTGAAGATTCGAATGGTATTACCACTTAGACTTGCTTATCAGACTGAAAGCCCCAGTGTACCTGGTGTTGTCTGCACTTCGCAGTCTTGTCTACTGAACATTCATAAGTGTCTAAACTGCCAGTTGGAGTTTGGAAACTGAAATAACTCTCCCTAATGAGCAATGAGGAACTTGGCCTTAGTCATTGCAGTCAGAGCAGCCAAGAGAATAATTCAATTAGCCAGTTCTTAAAGCATCTATGTATTTGTCTGTACAGAGATGTTATCTGAAATGTTTTAGCATCTTCCACCTAGCTTCCAGCTGCCCCTCCAGAAAAACATAGGTATCGTATGCTCTTTGTCTTATTTTTCAGATCTCTGTGAAACTCTCAGGAGATTCAAGATATCTCAAATGGCACTGTACTTAGGGAGCTGAAATGATGCTCCAGTGTCTCTGATAATTTGTACATCAGTAGTTGAAAGCCACTTATATGATTATATAAGCCCTTCAAGCAAAATTTTCACAAGAGGGCACAGCAGTTCATTCGTATAGTTGGGTCAGAAATGCTTTTATTAAATGGTCTTTCATGACAGTATTTTTCTTTTGACTCATACAGTATTATCATTAAATCATAACATAAGCACACAATGAGATTTTTTACTATAAAATCCCTAACTTGATGTTGATACAATCTGGGTTTGTGGTATCCAGTTTTATTATTAAGTTACTGAATGAATATATATTTTTAATATTTATCTTTAAAGCAACAATCTTCTTTCAAAGTTTCAAATGACTATTCCAAAAATGACATATTTTAGAACACTTTAGAAAAGGTAAATTTGAATGCTTATTTTAACTGTAGGTGGGACTTCTTCGACAGAAACTGGAAGACTTACAGAAAACTAAATATGAAATGGCTCACAATTATGAAACTCAGCTTCAAGCACTGAAATTTCAAGTAAGGAAAATGTCAGATTCATTATTTTATGATTGCAGTATAAAGAGCTTATATGTGCCTAATGGTATAGATGGAACTTTATGGATTTGGGAAAGATGAATTGTGTCATACAAATGATGATGACTACAGCCTCCTACCAGGCTTCATTATAATTTCTGTACTGACATGTCCAAACTCTTTAGATGGATTTGATGTGATTGTGACATCTGTTATGAAGACAGATACTCAATTTCCTGACTCTGGACTAGTAACCTAAAACCTTGATGAATGAAGAAAATAGATAATTAGATTCATGCTAATAAAACTCCGAAGCACATTAGGAACTTTAAGACTGAAACTGTTCTCATAGTGTCTTTGCTATGATTTTTTTTCTGGTTTAGTTTGCCTAATTTACAGGGATTATTAAAGTGGTCCGATAGCTTTCCATAAGGGAAAAACTAGAGCAATCTGGATTATTGACATTTGGAACTTGTTTTGGCTTTATTTATTTCAGTATGTGCTTGCAGCCCAGAAAGGCAGTCATATCCTGGCCTGCATAAAAAGAAACATGGCCAGCAGGTTGAGGGAGCTGATTCTCCCCCCCTCTACTCTGCTCTTGTGAGACCCCAACTGCAGTACTGCTTCCAGCTCTGGAGCCCACCAACATAAGAAGGACATGGACCTGTTGGATAGGGTCCAGAGGAGGCCAGGAAGATGATCAGAGGGCTGGAGCACCTTTCCTATGAGGACAGGCTGAGAGAGTTGGGGCTGTTCAGCCTGGAGAAGAGGAGGCTCCAGGGAGACCTTGTTGCAGCCTTTCGATACTTAAAGGGGGCTTATCAGAAAGATGGAGAGAGACTTTTTACCTAGGCCTGTAAGTGATAGGACAAAGGGAAGAAGTTTTAAACTGAAAGAGAGTGGAATTTGATTGAACATAAGGAAGAAATTATCTGTGATGAGGATGGAGAGACACTGGAACAGGTTGCCCAGAGAAGCTGTGGATGCCCCATCACTGGAAGTGTTAAAGGTCAAGCTGTATGGGATTCTAAGCAACCTGGTCTAGTGGAAGGTGTCCCTGCCCATGGCAGAGGAGTTGGAACTAGATGATCTTTAAGATCTCTTCTAAGGCAAACCATTCTATGGTTCTGTGATTCTACGGTTCTATGATTCTATTTGGCTGTGTTTGCTCTGTGCCTGTATTTTTGTTTCTTCATTATTTTTCACTTCAGTCATGAATCTAAATTCTTAGAGAACTTCAGTCTCTTCTGTCTTTCATCTACTGTTTCCTTCACTGGATTCTCTTACCAGAGATTTAGTGTTATAATAAAAAATTTCCAGTCATCACACTTATTGCAGAATAATCTTGGATTGCATAAATTGGATGTCATTATTTTCGTTTAGAGGTGATAACACTTACCACTCAACTCCATCAAACTAATAAATCTATAACTTATTTTTAAGGTTATATTGTCTTTAATTTATCCTTTCTTTTATATATGGAAATTGATTTGGCAAACATTTCTGTAAGTGGAGAATGTTTTTGTTGTTATCAACTTAATCATTTGAGAAAGTAGCTAGAAACAAAAGCTGGTTTATAATTTACACAAATTACAGGAGGGCATGTTGTGATAGGACAAGGGATAATATTTTTAAACTAGAAGGAGGTAGATTGAGATTAGATGTAAGGAAGACATTTTTTAAAATGAGGGTGGTGAAACACTGGCACAGGTTGCCCAGAGAGGTGGTGGATGCCCCATCCCTGGAAACACTCGTGGCCAGGTTGGATGGGGCTCTGAGCGACCTGATCTGGTTGGAGATGTCCCTGCTCCTTGCAGGGGGGTTGGACTAGATGGCCTTTGAAGGTCCCTTCCAACCCTAACCATTCCATGATTCTATGATTCTGTGATAACTGAGAAGATAATCATCATACAATGAAAAACAGTGTCACTTTTTATGTATAAGTTGTAAGGTACCTTTAGCAATGCAGAACTATCCCCCAAAATATAGCAGATGTCTCTTTTCTTATACTTTCTGACATTTCCTGCAATATTTTTCACTTAATTTATTTTTTATCACATGCTAAAAATGGCTGGTTTTATGTTACATGTTGTTGCTAAGATCATCACTGAAAATGAACTTTCCAAAATTGAAACTCCAGGTCATTTTTCATAAAGCTTTTGATTCTGAAGTTGTTATTTAACCTGCAAGTCTTTTGCATGGACAAATAAAATCTGTTTTCTATTTGTGTTTTTTTAAATAATCTTACACTTTCTAACCTACAACCTTCTCTCTGTAAATCTGATTATACTTCTTGCCAAGATTCTTTTTTTTAGTTACCACTCAGACCACCTAACCTTTCTTTGAGTTTCCTGATGGCTTTTCCTTTTATTTTTATGCAAGAAGTTTGGGTTTCTAGCTTTTAATATCCATCACTTTCCCAATGTATGCCTCCGAACATTTCCTTCTCTCTCAGTCATCCTGTTTGTTTTACCAAAGGTTCCAGCACTGATGCCATTTGCATTTTATTTTCCAATTCCCATTCCTCCCCTTTCAGCAAACCATTTTTCTTCATGAAATATCCATCCAGTAAACATTGACTGAAGAAGTAAACTGTGAAGTGCCTAAGTTAGGAGGCCTGCCTAGATGCTGTATGTGATAAACAGAAAGTTTGCCTGTCAGAACAATTGCAAGCACCTCTGCTAGACAGTAGGACTCTCCCACTCTGCTCCTCTAGCTTTTACCACGTCTCCCTATTGAGTTTCTTTCTTAAATTACAGTGCTGCAGTGTCTACAAAAGAACGACTTCAAAGTCCTAGATTCTCAGCTGCACAAACTCATATTTAAAATACAGAGCTTTCCTGACAGTATTAATCTTTGCCTTATCTCCTTTGTCTCCCTTCTTTTGGTTCTTATCCTCAGTTGAAGGTTATACCTCCTTCTACTCTGTATAATCTTAAGAACTACAATTTAGTTTTGCACAAATAGTGTGAGTGTTACTATTTACTGGTAGCATTGTATCTTTCTTTCCAGATGTATTCTTAAAATCCTCACAATTTTTGTTCCTTCCTAACCTTGGTAGAAATAGGAAGGATGACTTTTTCTAGCTGTAAGAATGCTAGGCTATTCAGAACAAATTTCTCCCTGATATACTGCTTCTGTGATCATAGAATCATAGAATAATTTGGGTTGGAAGGGACCTTCAAAGCCCATCCAGTCCAACCCCCCTGCAAGGAGCAGGGACATCTCCAACCAGATCAGGTTGCTCAGAGCCCCGTCCAACCTGGCCTGGAATGTTTCCAGGGATGGGGCATCCACCACCTCTCTGGGCAACCTGTGCCAGTGTTTCACCACCCTCAGTGTAAAAAACTTCTTCCTAATATCTAATCTCAATCTACCTCCTTCTAGTTTAAAAATACTACCCCTTGACCTATCACAACAGGCCCTTCTAAAAAGTTTCTCCTCATCTTTCTTATAAGCCCTCTTTAAGTATTGAAAGGTCCTCAGTGCTTTTTACCCTTGCTACTAATAAAAGCAATGTTTTATTGAGCAGCATTCCCACTGAATTGATTGTGTGCCTGCCAAATGCAGTAAAACCTGTGTTTTTCTTATATTAGTGAAATAATTCCTGGTACGTAACCTGAAACTCTCAGACCACACTGCTGCACTCATTCAAATATACACCATTTTGTCATAATTAAATAGCAAAAACTTTAGGGGTTCATCTTCATTATTTTCTTGATCTTTTTAATATATTAATGCTTAGTAGTTATTGTCATTTTGAAAATGACAGAAATCTCTCAGCAAAAGAACAAGAATCCATTCTTGATCTAAGCACTTCAGCAACTAATTGCCTCACTTAGACATTTAAAAGCTAGGTGGCTGCGTATGAGCTACCTCAGGCTCCCCTTGGAATCAATGGGGGGAAGTGGACACCCCTAGAAAATAATTCATCTCAGCATATGACAAGAATTTAAAATTGCTGAAATGACTAAGCATTTGGAGGCAGCTTTTTCTAATGCAGAGTAGCTCAAGCTTGGCTATCTAACTTTCAGAAGCCTAAACTTAGATAAATCCCATCCCAGAACTCAGTAAAATGTCTCAGCTTTTTTTTTTTTGTATACAATATGCAAGTAGAACAACTTGGACCTTATTTTTAAAGCAAATACCTAGTGTTAAATGGAAAGAGTCTTGGTTTTTAGTTAACTTCCAGTCATGATTACTCCGGACTATAATCTCTCTGAAATACCCTACTTTCATGAAATGAATCTAATAGTCAAACTAAATTTTCTCATTTTGGCCATTCTGTTCCATTTTAGACTGATTTGCTGAAGTGATGAATCCTATATTTCCTACCCGTTTTAGCATGAACTGTCTAATACTTGTCTTCATCTGGATTTACTTGTCCCAGTCAGTTCAGACATGCCATAATATAATCAAGGACAAAACTCCTGTTATTTGAAAAAGGATATCTTTCTTCCAAAGGCAAGGAGTTCCATGTTGTTTGGGCCTTGATAATCTGACCCATTTAAAATATTTTATCTTAACTGTGTTCTCCGGCAAGGCAATTTTCAAATATAGGCAGCTTCTTTGCAAGATTTTTTATTTCGTTTTGAAGGTGGTCTCTCAGCTCTGTAAGTCCATGTTACAGGATTTCTATTCAGAAATTCGAAGTTGCTCAAGTCTGTCCTTGGACCTCCTCATTTGATGAAACTTTCTAGTCTAGGACTATCTATCTGCTGGTCTTTTCCATTCTTTTTGCTGTTCCATA
The DNA here is from genome assembly GCA_011801015.1 of Ardeotis arabs. Lineage (NCBI taxonomy): Eukaryota > Metazoa > Chordata > Aves > Otidiformes > Otididae > Ardeotis > Ardeotis arabs. The sequence goes on along the minus strand of JAAGAY010006570.1, from coordinate 10,980 downwards.
TTATTAATTTCCAAAACCTTCTCAAAAGTGTGTAGGAAGTTTCCAGATGATTTTTTAACTCCAGTTTCTGTTCTGTATCTTTTCTGGACCTTTTTGGCCATCTTTGTTATCTGCACAGACCTCAATTGGTCATTCCAGGTTGGTTCAATAGGATTCCATTCAATTTCCAATTACTTCCTTGGAATTTCTTTTCCAGACAGTAGTTTGCTTGAACATTTAACAAAAATATGAGGTTTTATGGATTTTGTTAGGCAAATTATTTTATGTTAGAGTTGGAATTTTTTAAGTGAAGCCCTAATTATTACAGAGAATGTAAACCGTCATATATAACAGTTTAAGAAACAAAACAGCAAGAGACGTGATCAGTATTCATAGTTGTAAGCTGCTCTTCTGCTCAACATTCTTCTCAAAGTTTTTTCACTCTGCTTCCCTCAGGACTATATTTTTAGTGTTTCTTTTGTCAATATCCTTGGTTTTCCTTTTTTTTTTTTCCTAAAACCAGATGTACATATCCCTACCAGACAGTGTCAGTTTGCTGTATCAAGCCTGTTAACAGCCACTAGCCCCTTTGCTTGTGTAGTATAGCTAACTGTTGATCAGACTGGCCATTTTCCTGAAGAGGCTGGTACCTTCTGAAGAGACTGAACTCTGGAACAGGTTGCCCAGAGAGGTGGTGGATGTCCCATCCCTGGAAACCTTCAAGGCCAGGTTGGATGGGCTCTGAGCAACCTGATCTAGTGGGGGATGTCCCTGCTCCTTGCAGGGGAGTTGGACTAGATGACCTTTGAAGGTCCCTTCCAACCCTAACATTCTATGATTCTATGATTCTACTGGTACATTCCCTTCCTTGTCTCTGTCTGCTTTGCCTCTGACTCCTAAGCCAATAGACACAACGGTATTTAGTGTCTAATTCTCATAGGCACACTTTGATACTGCATGGTTCCAGAAGAATGCAATCATCATATACATAACATTTCAAAAATTTTCATGATAAAAAAGAAACATGCAAGTTTAAAATACGTTTATGATAATTCTTCATTCTAGCTAGCGAAGCACCCTTTAAAATGTCAACACAAGATGGCAGTAAACAAGTGTAGAACATTTCATATAAACATTGTAGAGGAAATGACACTGTGGGTAACAGTGCCGTAAAGAACTTCAGCAGAATTAAGTAGCTGTCAAATGAACCCGTTTGAACAGTTAGTTAACGTTTATATGAGAGCTTAGTCTTGTTCATCTCTAATAAATTAACTTTATTAATTGATTCTTTGTTACATTGGTTAAATATTTAGAATGCTGAAGCTCCAGTTGGCAATTCTAGTTTAAAGAAAATGTTGGCACATGGTCATCTTTGATAGATTCTGCATGTTCAACTCTGCTTTCATTTTTAGTTTTCAAAGTTGACACATAGTTATGAAAAGCTGCAGTCACATCACTTAAAACAAAAAAAGGTTGAAAGAGAAAAATGCGAGGAAAGCCTAGAGACACCATCTGAACTTAGCAATTTATACAAGAAACTAAAGGTAAGAATACTTTGTTATTATATTCTAATTGCAATATTCCTTTGGGACTAATTTGTGGTTTACAGTTGTAAACTTTAATTTCCTGATAATTCTACAAAAATTATATAATTTTCTTGCTCTGCCAAGAAAAGGTGCATAGTTCAAGTTTTGCTTTGTTCTTTTATCCACGTTTTACTAGTGTTTTTAGTAGTTTTCTGAGTTAATCTAGATAATTTTCTTCAGAAGCATAACTAGAAATAAACTGTACTTTTTTCCTGATTAATATATCGGTACTGGATAATGTAATTTTTTGAGGCGTGAGACCTTTTACATATGCAGGATACTGTCACATAATGCCTACCTTTAATTCAGGTTTTGTAGACTTCAGGACAACTTTGACCATGTAGCGTTAGATAGAAGAAGGATTTGGGATTGGAAAACTGCTTGTTATATACGTATCTTGTCAACAGCCGTGCGCCTGAGGCAATTCACAACCTTGACCTCAGTGTCTGATTTCCCACACAGGAGGAAAGATTTAGGCACCTAAAAATACATTCCAGAGAATCCAGAATATTGAGTGGGGGATTAGATAATATGAGATGCTGAGGACAGGATTTGGTCATATTCCCTGTCCCGCTGGACACAGAATGGATTTTAGTTGACTTATTCTTGAATACAGGAAGATACTGATTTCTGATCATAATTCCCAGCCTTGACTTCTCAGAGTTAGAAGTTACTTTATGGTCTGTGGAATAATCAAATATTTATTGGGCCAACAGGAGAATTAGCTAGTGCAGAAAACTGGCATTATAGAAAGTGTGTCTCCAAGTGGTGGCTTCTCCCCAAATACTCTTCTGGCTACATTCACTGATGCAGAAACTCATTTCTTCTAACTGAGCGATGTAAACTGTAGCTGTACTAAATTTTGCTGCTTCTTTTTTACTTATCCAATAAATTTGCTGGTATCCTGTGCAAAGTGAAACAACTTCAACAGGAAGAATTTCAGAGCCTGTTAAAAAATAACATTTGTTTCTAGGTAGAAAATTAACATGGGAAGATTCTTATTCCGATTCTGCGTGCAAATAACAATATTAAACTGAGTGTTCCACATATGGGGAGAACAGTCTAGCCACTAGTCTGATGAAGCATAGGAGGATCACAAAAAAATTTACATTTTCTCTGGTCGTCCTTTGTAGAGAGCATAGTAAAGCAGTGTGTGCTTCAAGTGTTTACTAAACTGGGTCCTGCAGGGAAAGTAAGCAGAGGAACACCAGTTGAAAGTGTGAGCCAGTTGCCTAGCTGCTAAGCATTGTGAAGACTTACAGGTTTATCATGTAGATTTAGGTAAATTGATGATGTAGATGATTTAGAGACTTTGAGCACTTGACAAATAAAAATTTAAGCTCTAATAGGTTAAAAGTACTTTCATGTTTAAGCTGCAATTAAGCAGGGTTTTAGGTTCTTTATTTTGGACTTGCCTATCTTCTGTGTTATTCTGTAAGGTACGGGACTAACTTCTGTGACTTTCAGGTGACTGTTCCTACATAATAGGACACATCCAAGCTCTACGTAATGCTGCTGTCTCTTCCACATGGAAGAGTCCTTACTGTCAGAAAAGCTCCTATGCTTTGGACTGCGGCATAGCTGCCGACATCTGTTACTGCAAGAATAACAAACAAGTTGTACATCTATCATTGACTGAATGTATCGCTACTGTGAAACTGTCTGATCCAGCTAATTTGAGAATGACCTTATTCAAGATTAAAATGTCAAAATAATGTAACACAATGCTATAATTTGATTAATTATGCAGTATGAAAAATGAGTGCTTGGAATATATTCAGCAAATTCTAGTATTCAGGAAATAATTACCGTGTTGAAAATCTACTAAGCTCAGCAGTGTTTTAGTAAGGCCTTGAACCTGCAGCCTCATTAAGTAGTCTGAAACTCCATTTGTATCACATTTTGTAAAATGGGAAGATGTTTATTGGTTTAAAATGCCAAAGCAGATATTAGGAAAGCTGTAAGACAAGACTTACATTAATCTATGTTGGAAAGCATTCTATTTTGTTTCAGTAGCAACTAAAATCTTATTTTTTTAAATTTGGGGAAGATGCCAACTTAGGATAATTATAAAAAATCATCTATCTTTTTGGAACCAACATTTCCATTGTGAAATAGGAAGTTCTTGTAACAGCTTGTAAGTATTCTAGTTTTCACTGTATAAAACAGTATACTGTTATTTTGCTAATTCTTCAAGCTAAAAGAGCAACAGCTCTAGTAACTGGAGTTCTCCTACGTATTTTGTAGGATACTGCCTTTAAACTCTAGTTGTGAACATACAAGATTTGGTATGATTTAAGAACAAATTCACATGCAGTATAAATAGGACTATAAGTGCAAATACAACAATAGTATTAGATAAATCTGATAAAATAGAATTTGATAAACAGGTTTTTGTTTAAACTAGGTGAACTCAGAACCAGGAGTAGCAATTGTAAAGAGAGCAAGAAGTAAAATTTATTCACAGTAGTTGCTGTCCCATTTGTTAAAAAAAAAAAAAAAAGCAAGTACTCAAAACATTTGTCTGAATAGTAAAGGTTTGATTCTCTGCTGATTACTCTACCTGACACTGGTACAGCTCTAAAGTCACAGGAACTACCACCAGCAAAATGAGTGTATTATAGTCATAACTCTAAGATCTACAGCAATGGAAGTGATTTAAAATATTTTATCATTTTTATTCAAGAATTATGTTTACCACTAATTTTTTTTTCAGATTAACAGCCCTTAGGACTGCTTTTTTTTTCTGTTGAGGATGGCTGGATGGCTGGTTTATGTAATTGTTCTTTTTTTCTTCTTTCCAAAATTATGGAAAGATTATGTATTAATTAAAAAACTAGATTTTTCTTAGAACTATAGAAATTACAAAGTTATTTAGATTAAGGAAAAAAGTTCTTTTCCCTGTGTTTACTAGGCTTGTTTTGCTTTCTTTCAGGAATTTAAGGCAAAATTGAGAGAATGGGATAAGAAGGGGACAATCTGCCAAAATTATCTTGTTTATTTAGATGCTCAACAAAAATTATTGTCTCAGAAATGTAATTTATTTCAGGTAAAATTCCTGCCTACGTGCTTTAGGAAGAAAATGAGCTGTTAGCTCAGCTAGAGTTATTTTAACTTAATTTTAAAAATCTGAACACCACTAAGCTTACAGTGAATCTGACAGTACACGGATCTATCAATAGTGAATACACTGCTTTAGGTAAGGCAGACCCATCCTGAAAGATCTAATGGCACATACAGTTATTTTATTTTTCTCATGAAAATGAGAAAATGTGTAAGTGTCGTGATGAAAATTACAATATTTCTGATTTAAAAAACATGCAAAAAGCAGTGTATGTTCCTCTTTAGTTTTTTAAGTATACTGTGGAGATACTTTTATCTTCTATGCTATTTATTAATATGCAATTAATTGTGATGAGAAGTTATTAAGAAGTATCTTACCAAGTAAGTAGTACATGTCATTACGATGTTGACTCAAATATAAAGTTCCCTCAAATCTAAGACAGCCCTCATTTTTTGAAGATCATAAATATAGATTAACATAATTTATGCAGAAAAAAAAATTCTATATGCTGCTCCAAAATCACACTTGGAGTTGTTTGTTGGATCACTTATCCCTTTTTTATCATATATGTCAGCTTTCAAGTTACCATTCAGTCCCTGGTTGACTTTGTGGTTCTCTTTTACTTGCCAATTTGCTTATTACTTTTTTTATCCAGCCTCTTGATCTAGCATATTTTTATTTTTTTAATTCCTTCCAATTCAGAACAAAATATTGACTTGATGATGTCTTGATGACCTATCCTACTGTAAAAAAAAATTAGAAAATAACTTACAAATTAACTGGGCCACAAGACAGCTCGAAAATCAAGTCAGGGGAAGCCAATTACGTTGATGACTGGTAATCCCCTTTTCCACTGTTACTAAGCTCATTGGTTCTTAATCTAGTGAAACACTTTCTTACCAGTTCTTATGAGACTCTTTACTTATATCCAGAGTTTCCAAGGATGTCAGTTACATTTTATTTTCAGATGCTGAAAGCATTATATTGCAACTATTGAACTTCCACACAAATGTGTTAAAAAAGCAAAGCTTTGACTAGACAAAACTGCTGACTGATGCATGTTGATTATGTAGTTAGACAAGTTGAAATAGAGTACTCAGGGTTATCACCCACATTTTTCTGTGGAGGCTTACATCACTGCCATCAGTGAACTTTCTTTGAAGACAATTTTCTTCACAACTGTAACATAACACCAACTAGTTTATTAAATACAAATCTGATGGGCTATTACCCCTTAACTGTTCTAAAAGAATTAATTGGTCCTGTGTCTTTGACTCGGACTCCTCTTTTGTGAGGTCTTTGATTTCCAGCTGAAGTCCTGCACTATATTTTTCACAGGATACTTTGACATTATGGTACATTAGATTCCATAACTGAGATGTCAGAGGGACATTAATTTATTATCTATAGAAATTAAACTTACCTGCAATTTTCTTTTGGCTTTTTATTTGATATGCAGCCAGTGGTCAGTTCTACTTAGGTGTTCAGCCAACACAAACTATGGGAACATAGTCAATGACATCAAAAGCTGTCTAAAGCATGCCTTTTGCCGTCCTTATCGATGAAGTATGCTATTTGTAACTGTATGTATTTTTAATGTACATTTTCTTGCTCAACTTGATCTCTGTACATGGTATATGGTTTCCAGGTTATATATTGTTGTCATTTTTCAGCTAATTCTCAGTCTTCTGAAAAGATTACTGCTGCTTGTTAATCTCTCAGTAGAGGGATGCATGTGGATATTTTTTTTAACAGCAAAAAACAGTTACTATAGTAATTATGCTTTTTCATGATCCCTGTGAATTCACAAATACTGACAATATCAATTTTCTGAAGTTTTAGGTTTAGGATTTTAATTAGTACAAGAAACTGGATGAAGTGTGGGACTCCGCAGAACGTGCAAATGATTCTTCCCCAGGTTTAAGGATAATGATATCAAAGTACAGTTACTGTAGTAACTGAGCTGTTTATACATGAACTATGCAATGCTAGCCCTCTAGTCAAAGGTTAATGTCTGTCCTGAGGCGCGCGCGCACACACAACTCCTGCTGAGTTCAATGAATCAAAGAAGAACATTTCTCTCAAATTGTTTTTTATAGGTAACTGCTTTCAGTAGGTCATCACAATCACCTTTTTCACATTTGGGGCTAATTAACATTAAGTGTTAGGGAAATAACACAGCACAGGAGAAAAACCCTTGAAAAAAATTCTGTGCCCTTGAAAGTTTCTGAAACATCTTTTTTGCTGAGGGCAAGAAACATGAAACTAGAAAAGGAAGTATCCTTTAGAGAAGCAGTGCCATCTTTTCTAAGCAAATCTTACTGAGGATGGAAATAGCTTTATGATTTTAGTAGTAATGGTTTGGTCCTGTCAATTTACATGTAATTAATGAATTTCATTTAAAAGATTTTTTTTGTTTTATAGGGGCAGACCCAGAATTGTCAATTCCAAATAAGCAATAAGAAACGAAACCAAGAACAGGTAACTACTTATGGCCAGCCTGAAAGTGAAAAGGATGGGTTGATTATTGAAAAGCTAAAGGCAACTGTGAATGAAATAGCAGTAAACAAGAATAAATTAGAAGAGGAAAATCTGAAACTCCGGGAGGATCTGAAAATGTACCAAAACCAGTGCCAGGTAGTAATAGTATTTCTTTTTCATGATGACTGTGGAATTAATGTTGGAGAATTAATTACTTAGGAGTACACTTTAAAAAGTACTTCTGAGATGCCTGTATAAAAGATCTGTACATTAGGTGTATTCTTTGGAGGAACACAGAATGAGCTGTCAACAGTACATTTTTTGCATCACACTTAAAGAGAAAACAAATATATTTGATACGTAGTAGTATATTTCATTCTTGTCTGTTTATCTAGGGTTTTATAACTTTACTATATCTGTATCATCTACAGGAATGTAGCCTAGTTCACTTGGTTCCTTGTATGTAAGTGCTTTTATGAAATCTCTCTATCTGATTTGTTGTACACTGTGCCATATAGCTAGTAAATAAGTATATAAAAAAGTGTATGGTATACTTCATTATTGAGAGAAGATTTTGCAGTCAATTAATTTTTAAGATGCCAGCCATATGAGGAACCGTCAGTTTTTATCTTATCCCTCCTTTACCATTTTTCAGTGTAGCTCTGATCTATGAAGACAGCCATTTGGGTCTCTTCTTTTGGTCGTGATATATGAGTTCTGCCAAGATTGAGATAATGCAAGATCTTTACAGCCTTTTTTTACTAGCTATGTTTGAAATAGATCAGGAATGAGATTCTCATTGCTGCTTTTTTTCTGGTAACACAGATGAATTAGCTTTTGCTTATTTATTTAAGGTTCAGTAATATATTGAGTGGCCTATAGTAACTTTGACTCTTTCTGGAGAAAGATAACCTATTTGTGTTTATAGACAACTTTGCAGAAGTTTAACTTCATATGCAATATACTTTATAGGAATCAACCTATATGCAGTGGAGGTTAATTCCAGGTGGTGTCAGAAAGCCAAGGTTAGCATGTATGATGTTTATACATTTCATTTGCACATTAGTTCACCAAGTCATTGCATACAAGTTATTGGTATGTAGGCAAAAAACTCTGTTTCGGGGCCTGTTAAAAAGGTTGCCATCAAAAGCAGTGGGACTAGAAGATGGAGTGGAACAAATCATGGCAATTGGAGCAGACGGATAGATGCTGTACAACAGAGAGAGTAAATGTCAGTGTGCTGTAGCTTTTAAGAAAATCTTCAAGCCAGAGGATTTTTGGAATTACGTGAATAGAACACAGGAGCTATAGGAAGCACTGAAGACATTTTAAGCAGAAGTGGAGGGCAATAAGTTGCAGAAAACTGTGCTGATGGTGTGGAATACTGCTGTGTTGGTTAGAGAAGCTGCATTAGCAAATAGCTGCAGAACGGAAACCCTGATGTAAAGTCAATGTATGGTGAAAATGTGTAACTCAGAGAAAATATTTTTTTAGGAATGTCTGTGTGAGAAAGAAGGAAGTATAAGACCTGTTGTTAGCTAGGAGAAGTAAGAAGGTTTGCATGAACAAGTGCTAGGTGGAGAACTGGAATAGTTGGATCCGCTGTGGGTACAGGAGGGAGTAGATGGGAATCTTGGTGGGGAGAAGGCTCATGGGAATGGCAACAAGCCTAGTATTGTGCTTCATGTATCTTCTATGCCTATATCTGCTTCTAAATATTTCTCTTATACTGTTAATTAGAAAGGCAGCAGTGATAAAGTGAAATGTATGGAAGACCAATTTGTTGGCTGTACAGATAAGAACTTTAGAAGATAGAAACTGAGACTGAAGACTATTTCTCTACCTTATGAATGGTCTGACAAACTTGATTGCAGTCATACAATGACCAAGCAATGTGGGCTTGCAGCCCAGAAAGCCAACTACCTCCTGGGCTGCATAAAAAGAAGCGTGGCCAGCAGGTCAAGGGAGGTGATTCTGCCCCTCTACTCTGCTCTGGTGAGACCTGCAGTACTGCTCCAGCTCTGGAGCCCCCAGTGTAAGAAGGACATGGACCAGTTGGAGCAAGTCCAGAGGAGGCCACAAAGATGATCAGAGGGCTGGAGCACCTCTCCTGTGAGGACAGGCTGAGAGAGTTGGGGCTGTTCAGCCTGGAGAAGAGGAGGCTCCGGGGAGACCTTCTAGCGGTCTTCCAGTACCTAAATGGGGGCTGAAGAAAAGCTGGAGAGGGACTTTTTACAATAGGCGTGTAGTGATAGGACAAGAGGTAATGGCTTTAAAGTGAAAGAGGGTAGATTTAGATTAGCGATAAGGAATAAATTCTTCATTATGAGGGTGCTGAGGCACTGGCACAGGTTTCCCAGAGAAGCTGTGGGTGCCCCATCCCTGGAAGTGTTCAAGGCCAGGCTGGATGGGGCTTTGAGCGACCTGGTCCAGTGGAAGGTGTCCCATGCAGAAGGGTTGGAACTAGATGATCTTTAAGGTCTCTTCCAACCCAAACTATTCTGTGATTCTATGATACATGAGAGGCAGCCTGAAAACATCACACAGGAGGCTTGGTTCTTGGAAAGTCTGCATTAAATTGGCTGCAGGACACTAATCTACATAGAAATACAGCATATGTTTGTATTTAAAAGGTTGAACAGCTTTGAGTAGAATGCGAACATGAGCTGATCAGGAAATTTTTGAGACTTCCTTTTGACATCAAGCACAGCAAGCTAGGTGAAGCAAAACTTCTCACAGGAGAGAAGAGAGGATTTGGTAAATTTTTCAACTTGAAACAGACTCTTAAAAACTTAGATTTCATTAGATATTTTCTAAACAAAACCTGAAGTTTTCTGGTTCAAAACTAATTTCCATTTTGGTGTTTTAACTAGATGCAATAGATATTTCCTGAAATACTAAGTGGCACATGATTTTTTTCAGTGATGTGTGAAACTCTTGACCTGAAGTTCTGTTTCAATTATTATTGTGGCTGCTGCTGTGGCTGCTGTTGTTCCTGCTATTATTATAATTCACAGAAAAAAATACAATTTATGTAAATATGTATGATGACTGCAGTCTGTCACAGATGATACGACTTCAACCACACAGGTGTGCAGCATTCATTCCTCCTATCCACCTCAGAATGAAATCAGAGGGTTAACCCTCCCCTAAATTCATATATTATAAAATAATTGCGGCTCTTTCTTGAATGTTGAAGTCATGAAGATGATCATAAGCAGGTCTTGCAGACAGTTTTAACAATTCATTAAGCTTTATTTCACTTGAATATGCCCTGACTTGCATTTCAGAGTTTAAAAAAGCTCTCTCAGCCTTAATTTAACAAAGGATAAGATGAATGAATCTATATATGCAGCCCCTATAAAAAAAACCGCAAAAGCGCTTCATATCTGTCTTCAGCAGCCCTTTCAGCCAGAGGAAAACCACAGGCTTCTTGGAAGGAGGGTCATTCTAATATGAGGCTCTAAGGGAAATAAACCTTTGAAGTTTCTTGCTTTTGGTGTAATTTCTGGATTCCAGTTGTCTTTTGAAAGTTTAAAGCCTTTATTTTTGCTTTTAAATGTGGAAAGTATATTAAAATAAAATGAAGTAGTTACGAAAAATACTAGTATTTTTAGTATAATAGTTTTAAAGACAAAGGATCAACATCCTTGGAAAATGCTTTTTTTTTCAGTTTGGAACATGCTTTTGGATCTTGGGTGAGAGAAAGTAAATATTCTCTGGATATTATTATTGCAATAATCTGATTATTATTGCTGCTTTTGTTATTTGTGGGCTATATTTCCAAGTTCTTATCTTTACTATGTTGTCGTAGTTCAGCCCGGATCGGGACCAGACTACGCAGTCTCTCTCTCACTCCCCCCACCCTGT
>JAAGAY010006569.1:0-14164 GCA_011801015.1 Ardeotis arabs | reverse complement strand
GGAGTCGCCGTCCCTGGCAGTGTTCAAGAGGCGGCTTGATGAGGAGCTACAAGATATGGTTTAGTAGCTGTGGCAGCAATGGTAGTGGGAAGACGGTTGGACTAGATGATCTTATAGGTCCCATCCAACCACGTGATTCTATGATTCTATGATTTGCTTTAATGTTACACAAAGAGGCTAAAATCAAGGAAACAAACTGAGATACGCATAACATTAGTAGGAAACAATAAAAATAACCTCCTTATTATCTGTGATATGCTAAGAAGTCTCAGAGAACAGATAAGGGAAAAAGGCTTCACTGAATCTTAAAAAGCCCACTATGAAAAACATCAGTAATAAATAAATGAATAAGTAGTCAGTTTGACAGAAAATTTGTTGAAGCACCTCTTTGTGTATTAGAATAAATGCATATAATTCAAGACCCCTGTAGTTACTAACCGTAGTATAATCCATCTCTACATGACTTTTACACTAATATATTTTTATAGCTTTTCAGGTTATTTTACATACAGCTGTTGCAAAATATTTTCATTAACTTCAGCTTCTGAGCACTGGATCCAATACTGCTTCTGCTGGTGAAACTCAGCCCACCTCGTATTAGCAGATCAAGGTGACCTACTGACTGTCATGTACTTATGCCACAGCTCTTACATTTCACAGCTTTTTGTTTCTTGGGCTTTTTCTGTTAGAAGGGAAACTGCTTTCTATCGCCTTCTATGAAGCAGATACTCACTTTCCTCCCCTTCAGTCCTCAAGACTTCTCTGGTGGTTCGTTCATCACCAGCAGAATGAAGAACTCTATTGCAGGCCACCATCAAAGGGTTTTTTCTTAATAGAAGGGACGATGAGTAATTTGATTTTTTTACTTAAATAATGCAATGGGAGAAAGAGACCCTGTTTCCAAATTTTTTTTTTTTTTTTAGGTGCAATGGTAGAAGTCCGTGTTTATCAGAATATTAGGCAAAGAACCCTGGTAATTTGTCTTCAAAGATAAACTAGAGAAGAGGTCCCACTCTTAGCTCAAGGTGTTCCATAGTTAAATTTTTTGCAAGTGTTAAATCCAGCTAGTGTTAGAAGATAGGAGATAGCAGAGAAAACTTAATGTCTACGGTGTAGTGAGAGCAGAGGTGGAGAGCAAATTTGCAGCATGTAATTTCTTCACTCTTGATAAGACCTGTTAAAGAAAATTTGCTGTAGAGATATGTTAGAGCACTTCCAGGCTTTTCAACCCAGGCCTGCAGCAGTCACAGAGTTCTGTTTGTTATCTTGCAGATAAGAAGCTAGAAACAAATGCAGACATGAATAAAATGGCACTTAATTTTTTTTTCTTTGCAGTCTGGCACAGAAGATAAAGTAAGCTTTACCCTGCGGGAACTTATCTTGAGTGACATGATGCTTTTTATCTGCCACCCTATTATAAGGCTCACATTATGTATTGTGAGCTTTTCTACGTTCTCCTCTTTGGTTTCTTCAAGCAGAATACTTGACATTTAACTTACTAAATTGTTAGTCAAGGTAGCATGTCCTGCCAATAACAGCAGTATACAGTAAAGCAGTTCAGCACTTCCAGGCTGTATCTAGACCATCTTGATGGGCTCAGCAGTGAGGTCAAGCAATATGGAATGCCTCGTGTTCATATTTTTAAGGTTGTAAGAGATGATTTGCATCCATAATACCTCTCACTGTCACAGGATTGCCACATATATAAGTCATTTGATTACTTTTTACACCTTTCCTCCAGGGTAACTGCCTTCCTGCCCAAGGGTCACAAGCACCGGTGAGATCATTGTACTTGTAAGCCCTTGCTACTTATGTTCGTGCTTGGTCAGGAAGCGATCTACACAGGGCCCTTGGCTGCTGGCAGTGGATTCCTTTATGACCGACAAAGAGTATACATTTGATAAGCTGACCACAAGTTCACAGAGTCTCACTGTGATCTGCTGAACACTTCAGAACTTGTGCAAAACCTCAAATGAGGTCCCCACATCACTAGTGGGTGCTGGGGAGATAGGAAATGCCAGGGTGCCCCTTTACACAGCACTACAGTGGGTGCATTACCCTGGGGCAAGGGCTTGGCTCCTAGAAGGGCCTAAGGAAAGCTCATCCTTAGTCAGCGTCACTTTGCTTTCCCCTTGAGCAATGTCGTAAGTGTGAAGGAGCAGGCAGGATCTCGAAGGTGTCAGGGATCCCTGCTGGAGCCTCAGCTCCTCACTGTTTCCCTCAGGCCCCCAGAAAGTTTTATGTAATGTTTGTAGAAACTGAATTTCCACTGTGAAGTTTGTGCTTTTATTCCAAAGACACTCTGAGCACATATGAAATACAACACTTAACAGCATGACAGCAAGCTTTCCCTCCTCTTTTTTTCAATTTCCTTTAGTTTATTTCTCTAGTCTCTATGTACTTGCATTCTCTCCACACAGAAATTTGAAATGGTTACCGTATCTCTTAATAAAATGGAGGTAATCAGTCATGACAAAAATCATTACAGAAAATGATAATGGGAAAAACTCTCATTTGAGTTCTTTCATGATGTCTCCTGGGGTACCCATTTAAAACCACCGAGTCTAACCCAGAGCACAGTGCAATTCATGCCTTTTCCTGTATCATGCTGAGCTCAGATTTGAGTGACAGAAAATGGTTTATCGGCTTAAGGTGAAAGGTAGAATGGTAAATGTCATGAGGAGAAAAGATTGGTAAGGCTATATTATCACAGGTTTATTAGTTGGATGCTAAGTTAACTTTATGTGTAGGTAGACGATGAGAGAGTAGCTGAATTAACCTATCTCTGGTTGCTTTCAGCAGTGAGGTTATAGACAGGGATACCATCTCTTTGGAGGTGGGTCCTAGCTTGTTTATATCTTTAGCAACATCATTAGAAAGTCTTGATTTCTACACTGTCCACTGGTGAAGAGATAAATGTACCTTGTAAGATGTGTACTATACTTTTTTAGTATACCATGGTCTATCTCTTCTACCACATCTACATGCCTGCCCTTGTGCTCTGAATGAGCACATAGTGATAAAGAAATCAACAGTCAACAAAAGCTGTGGAGACGAGATGGAACCTCTTTGACCACAGTGATGCAGAGGTGTTGAAGCAGAGTTGAGGCAGAGTTGCCACTGCAGTGTTTGGCAATCCAGTAACGAGATGCATTCAGAAAGAGTGCAGTAGAAGGCAGAAATTCTCTGAATCTCAGAGAACAGCCTAAATTAGTTGCTCAGAATTTTTCCTAGGCTGGACCTGAGATCTCTGTCTAAATCCATATTTTATTCAGACAGCGGGAGAGAGATGAAGCAAGTGATTGTGATCCCAATCACAATATCTCAATCATCCACCACAAAATTACAAAAAAGTGGCTTTATAAGAAGCTGTGCTCAAAGAAGGGAGGTAAAGGGCTTGAGTGACAAAAAGCTTTACATGTTGACTTGGTTTTGAATTATCTTTTTTCTCAGCTGATGTGAAAAAGGTTTTTGGCTACATGACATGGGCCAAGAGAAAATTATCTGAAATTTTATGAGAACCAGTTGAAAAAGCATTCTTGCTTAACAGAGATGGATAGGACAAACCTTTGTTTCTTTGATAAAGGCAATGAATGATCTGTTGCTTTTTGATATTTGGATTTGAAGGTCTAGGTCTTTACACAAAGAAATGAAATTGGCTACAAAGTTTAGAAATGTGTGAGGCTTAGATTTTGAAATCTCACAGTTGTCATTAAAGAATGTTGGTATATGGATGTTTGATTAACTTTTAATATTAATAATTTAAAAATAAGCAATTTGAAATCAGTGTCTTGATAACTTGCAATGACAACATAAACATGAAAATCAAGGGAAAAAAGGAAGTAAAATGTACTTTCGTATTTGTTCTGATCATGTATATTTTTTATCCATTAATTATATTTTTGGAATAAATAAATTTGTATATTATGCACATATATTTGTTCAGAAAAGCCCAGAGATTTATTCCTGTAGCAATATATTGGACAGTTGCTTCCAAAGCAGAATTTTATAAAACAGTCACAGACATTACAAAATATTTTTATGCATCTCATTTATGTTGTCATAAAGTGAAGGGCATCGACCTCAAGTAGAGCTCTCTGAAGCCCTTTGGGAATATATTCTTTAGCTGGCAATTTCTTTTGATGTTCTACACTCAAAGCCAATTCAGTTTTTGTAATCCCAGACTATGGCTAAATGTGTCTATGTACCAGTGCTGAGATATTTCATTGAGAAAATCATGAGTTTGCAATCAAAACAAATAAATTATTCATATTTCTATACTTTGCTAAATAAATTGTTTGATTAACTGAACAAACAGAGTTGTGTTTCCTGCTAGGTACAGATATTATATTATTTGATATGATTTGTGGAAACAATCTTACTTTCTTATATACTGATTGGGTATAATTTTCATCTCATACTTCAGCAAATTTTAAAATTAGCTTAGTCTGCTGTAAAATACTTCTTTATGAAAAGAGAAAATTATTTTCACACTATGGTTATTTTATGCTGTTTATTTTGGAGGCACTTTTGAAACCTTAATTCATACTGAGCAATAGTTACCCAGTGAGGCCACTTAATTAAGGACTACCCAGCTCAGAGCTCCAAAAGTGAGACTTCTATTTATATTGGAATTCAAATAGAAATTAAGCAGTTCAACAAGATCTTAAAGATGCTTGAAACTGGAAATGGTAGGAAACATATTTATTTGTTATTTATTGACAAAATTCTTTGCCACACTAGCTGAGGCAAAGAATCAAAGCAGGTTTTGACAAGATAATGCTGATCTGATATTTGATTGTGTCTTAGGTACATGCTGGGTAATAGATTTTGTAAAATGGGCATGAACTTCCAAGAGCAACAAGTATATACATGTTGGGGAAAAAGGATGTTCACACATAAGCCATCCTTCTGTCTCAGAGGGTACTTTCGCCAGGTAATTCATATTTATGGAGGTCTGAATGCTGACACAAGGAATATTATAAATGAGATCTGTTAAAGTTTGTCATGGTTGTCATAATACTAACAGACAGATTCAATTAGATCCATTAAGGGGAAGTTAAAAAACCTGAATGGAACCAAAATTTGCTTTTGGTCCTTAATGGCTGTATCTCAAACTACCTCTTTTTGTAGATGGTCCATACAGTTGGAGGTTTTGTTCAGACTCCGACTCGTAGTTGTTGCAGCTTCCGTTGTCTAGCTGTCCTCCTTAATAACTAGGAAGTTGATCAAGTCTGGACACAATGCCTTTATATTTCAGAAAATGTTGATATTTCAATCTTGTGCAAATCTTAATTCCTTGAAGTGAGATCATGGCACAACAGAAATCACGTTGCTTTACATCTTAACTACTTAAATGTTTTCTTTACTCTCTTTACATTAGACTCTTGCACCACAAATCCTCTACTCCATTGTGTTCATTGACCTTCTTGCTTTGCCTTCCGTTAAGTGCAAATGTCTTGTTTTTCATTCAGGCTTCTCTACAACTGCACTATGCACCTCACTTTTCTCCTCTCATTCTACCTTTTACTCTTTCTGTGCCATACAGTTTATCCATCAAGAATGAGTCTGACAGCTGTCCTCTGTTTTTTCACACTCCTGCCCTCTGTTTTTTCACACTCCTGCACAACAGTCCTTCACAACTGTGACTTACAACTTTAAATTCTTTATTTCTGGACTTTTACAGCTCTGAGTTTAGAACTGGGCCATATTACATTACAGAATGAAAAGAAAATTTTACAGTTGTACTTGGTGACCTGTAAAAAAAAAAAAGCAACATCCTGAAATATACATCAAGTATACCATAAATTCTGACAGCAGAAACCACATAGGATCCAAAAATAAAATTACTAATCGTTGTTTTATTAATATAAAAGTGAAGTAAAACTTCTTTGACACCAGTGTAATTTCAGATAGTAGCCTCTGCTAACAAATTACAGTTAAAAAAATAGGATCTACATTGTTCTAATACACAGATATTTTCACAGTGTTCACTGTAATGAATACTGTGAACTAGAGATGGAAATTATTGCTTTGATCTGTTAAATGGTCTTCGGGTCTCACATTGCATTGTCCCATCATGTCTGGTGAACCTCATAGCATTACATTTTCACTGTTGATTTCTGAGGAATTTTAAGTTCTACTTTGTTAGTGATGGTCTCCGGAATACTGACATACGAATGAGAACAAATCATTGTGATGACTGAGATGGTGACTTAAATGCCATAAAAGATCTTCCTATTCATGTGATATTTACTAGACTTCCTACAAAATTTTCTGGTTTCCTCTACATTTTAAATAAAGGAATAATCCCTTTGACCAGCAGAGAGCAGCAATGATATACTTTATAAGGACCTAACTGTGAGTCTGCCTTTGCAAAATCCTATTGCAGTTCTAAACTGGCATGAGGGGTAGATAATATTGTGTACGATTATCATGAACTTGTATTTATGGGGAAAAAATGTGTTAAAATGAAATCAACAACGGGCAAAATATGCCCCCTTTTAATTGCATTCTTTTATAGAATCTTTTAATTTAAAATACTTTGTTTCATTTCTTATTTGTCTTTATGAAACTTAGAAAGATTTATTAATTAGTATGAAGTATTTTTAATTCATACTTATTCTTAGTAGATGGTTGTGTTCACATGAATCTGAAAATATTTATGGAGTTTCTCTGCTTTATTTGGATATTGTCTGTATGTTAATTCTTACAGTAAAATTTTAGCCCTACAAAGTCAATAGGATTTTTTTCCACTGACTTACATGAAGTCAGGATTTCACCATTCTTGTGGTATATATATTAATAGTTCATCATAAAGAGATTAATAACATAGATTAAAAAATTCTAGCAGTGCTTATTTTGGTTTTTTTTCTGCTCTTTGATCACAAGGATACTTGTGCAGTTTTACAGGCTTTGCATAGGAAGGATGAGAACCTCAGTGTTTCCTCTTCTAGAGTATCTAATAACGCAGTTAGGGATTTGTATTCCCTATTCTGGGTCTATGCCTCTTGCATGTTTGGTTGTGAGTGGTACTCTAGAATAGATGACAACCATTCTTTGTTCTCAAGCATTTTGGCTAACCCTGAAAATTTGGGAAAAGAACAAAAAAGTCCTTAGTGGGACTAGTTTGCAAAGTAGGAAAGAAGGAGTATTAACAATGCCACTATGCTGTCACTTTTGGAAAGAAAGTGGGATTACTGTTGGTTGACCCAATGTTGTCCAAACTAGAAATTCTATTTGAATTTAGGCTACACTAGGGCTGGGCAAGGCTGGAGAGCAGGTGTTACAAGTGTCTCATATTCTAAATCCAACATGAATTGCACTAGCTCTCCCCCTTTTTTGGATGTTAACAAAACTTGTATTTAATTCCCCTTGCTTCGGTGTTTCTATTGCAAACTAGGAGCAATCGTGTCACAGAGATTTTATAAAAGTAAATTTGGTCGTGTTTATGAAGCATTGAGGTCCTGTCATGATGGGCTCTGTAAAAAAAGCTAATGAGGAAAATATTACTCTTTTCCATCAGAGTGGGTCTTGAATAGTGTGCAACAAATTAGTGGTGAGACTGCAGGATAAACAGGCAGAAATAAAATATTAAATAGCTCTTCGTTAAATGAGTACCATCCTTTCTATAAATGTAAGGAAAAAAGGTCTTGAAGGAAAATAATGAAATAATGTAATTAAAGATCTTAACAGCATTCATATGCCCAAAGCACCTGGCTTAGGTGTCTATGGGAAATTTATTTCTGGAATTTCATCACATAAATGCATGATTCTGCAACCTGAGTAATACTTTTAACAAATTGCTTTGCTGCAATGCACTCAAATTAGGAAGGGAACAGGTTTAATTTTGATTAAATTATAATTATAATCCTTTAAATATTTAATTTGATTTAATTATTTGGAGGATTATTTTTAAAATTACAAGAACCATTTCATGAATCAGTTGTTCATTGATCTTAATTAATCATTTTATTAAATAGAAAGAGATTACTGTTATTTCCATAATTATTGTCACAGCAGTACTTATATTGAACCAATATTAGATTCTTACTTTGCTAAGCATAATACACTGATAGAACGAGATGCAGTCCCCGACAGGGAGAGATTAATGCCTTTGTAAGTAGCAAAGGCAAATTGTAGAAAAGGAAACATTTAAAATGGAGGGTAAAGGAAAAAATGGGGTGCATGTGAATATCATGTTGATTCTGACAGTGGCTGTCCTTTTTTTAAAGTTTTTTATTTTATTTCTAGGTGGACTTTTGTGCAGAAAGACTTAGCTATAGAGAATCTAAAGAAGAAAAAAATTGGACAAGGATGTGAAAAGTAGATGTTGGGAAACAGGAGCAGCTTATGGTGGGCCACCAGATGGAAAATGAATGAGAGAGTGGGAGCAGATAGCTCCAAACACAGAATTAACATTACAGGGAAAAGGTTATTCTTCAGCATCTTCTGTAAACGTAACTTTCTATATAGTTTTGACATTATTTTCTTGATCCTTCAAGCTTTGATTAACATTTAATTTCAAATTTATTAATATAGAGTGTAAAAATAAAATTCACTTAAAGGGAAAGATTCAATTAGAATGCCCACATTTCCTACAGTTAGCGGCTAGTGCAAGATTCTGCATGTAAATGTTTTTATGCACGCACTTAGTGTGATATAAATAATAATACAGATGAGGGGATGATTAAACATGAAAGCACATATTTTCACCTTATTTCTTGATTTTCTTGTTTCTCAGGCATTGTTTAAACGCATAGGGCTGTTGCCTACTTCATTTCAGTTTCTACTTTCCCAGGACATCCGAGCACTGAGGTTGTCTCCTCCTACCTCTGCCTTGGACAGGTTCTGTGTGCAGAACTTGCTACCCTATACATCCCCTGTCTGATAATTATCTTGTTGAGACCTCATTAGTGTCTGCTTCACGCTGCTTTGAAAATCCCGCCCTACCATTCAGATAGAGAAAAATTTGTTGATTATTTTTGTTGATTATAATTTTGACTAAATGACTCTGTTGAGGAGATGATAGGCAGAGAGAAATCAGTGGGTGTAAGAAGAGATTGCTGCAGCACTTTATGGGGTGTGTTAATAATTATTGATGAAATAAGAAATTGCATGGGACCTAAAATGAACCTTCTCTGCCCTGGTGTCAAGCCTCAACTACCCCGACACCTCCATCTATTACTTGTTTGTTTGCTTTTTCAGCCAGGTGGACACTTCTGAAGTTTAGCCAGAAATGGAAATACCAAGTTACAATAGGAAGCTGTGTGCTTACTCTTGGCTTGCAGATACTCTGGAGCAATTGAAACATCTCACAGAGTTCACTAAAGAGATTTTCATACCTTCTTTTTTTCCTGACCTGAGAGGTCCCTGTGGTCTGAATACATATCTCAGATTGGTTTTAAAAATTATGTGACGTCCAAATCTAGGTTCTGATAAATGAAGTCTATGAAGACTGTCCTGGAAGTCAGAAATTCTGTTATTTTTGGTCAAGGATCAATATGCCATTTTGTAGTTGGATTTTTTTTGTAACAACATTCTTGGTTTGTTTGTCTCTGTTTTATTTAAAGTAACATAACATCAGTATCTCCATTGTCCAGAGTTTCTCTAATATTAATTAACATATTTTTCAAAGATATTAATAGAAAGAGAACTATGAGGATAACCATAATAATATTATGTATCTACTTGGAGAAACAAATTGCTTATTATAATTCATATTTATATTACCTTTTATTGTATGCAATCATGTTAGCTATAATTAATGGTGAGTTATATGTTTTTTATTAATTAGATATTTCTTAATAAATATAGCTATAATATTGTAAGAAGACTGTTTGGAATTTTTCTACTCCCTATAGGACTACCCACAAATAAATACTATTCTTTGTAGATTATATTTCACATATGTCTGAGGAGCAATATATAAAACAATGCTATCATTATTTTCCTTTTGAATAGCTTTTGAATACAGTTTCTAATGCTCATACTTTTCCTTAATCTGCCTTCAAAAACTAACTTTTTTGACTTCTGTTTTTATTTCTTTGACTTCTGTTTTTATTTCCTGTTTTAGTTCCTCCTTGCAGCTCTTTATAATGCAAAAAAATGAGCAAACCACCGTGATTTACTTTAATCTTTAGCCTATTAGATCTTGCACTTGAAGGTCAAATTTAAGCAAAGGCAAATGTATGCTTCTTTAATAAACTTTAATTCTAAAAATCAAATGTGATTGAAACTAAATTGTAGTAGGATTTCATTTTAGAATTTCTTCTTCATCTGGTAAATATTGATTGAAGGGAGGATAATGAGAATCTGAAGTTGCATGTTCCCTGGAGTATAGGCATCCTTTTCATATGGCTTTGTTAGAATGTTACAAAACGATACTTGGTAAAAATAGTAAAACTATGAGCGTGTAGCAGAAAAAGAAAAAGTCAGTGAAGGGTAACGGAAATTATTAGCAATATGGAGAAGCTTTCAATGTCAAGCAAGATGAGAAGAAACCCATTGTTTACTCTAATTGAATTTCAAAAAGGAAAACATTGCCAGATTTAACTTTTATTCCTTTCTAGAAAAACTGAATGGGAGTTTTAAGTTTAATAAAAAAGGATTAGATGCAATTAGGTGGCCTGTATTATGCCTTAAAACAAACCACAGAATTCTAAGTGATAGTTCTGATTATAAAACTGTGAAAAAAAAAATAAAACAATAATCCTTTTGAAAGCAATTTCTATCTTACAGATAGGATATAGGAAAAAAGAATACAGAAAAATTCATAGCAGTCTTTGAAAAGCTTTTAAACATTTCTAATATAATTACCTCGGAATATGTTTTCCAAGAGGGAGTAAAATGAAATTAAGATTGCTAAGCTGTACCATGTATAAGTTAAGTAAAAAACATTCTTGGCCCAACTCTTTATTTCTTAAAGTCAGAGACATCAGTAGGAATCCATTAGACCAATGTTGAATATGTCTGGGAAAAAAAAAAAAACGCTGAAAGCAATTTTAAGGAAATTTAATAATAACAATGTTACAAGAAACTTCCATGTAATGAAAGAAAGAAAAGATTTTTCCCTCTATTACTCTTAACATTTAATGACTCTTAGGTGATATTACTCCCTGGGATAATGTACAGGGAAAAAATGCAAGCGTTGGTCTGAAAAAATACTTTCCTTTTTGCTGTATGAAGCAAACAACGTGGAAAGCCAATAGATGAATTTGTGGACAGATCAGGGGCACCTGGTTCCTAATTAATTAAGGTTTCTTCTGAGCTGCACCTGGGCTGCAGGTTGTAATTTGTGGGGTTTTGGTCTGGTGTCTTCAGTGACCCTGGCCCTTTCTGTAGGGGAAAGGCTGGTTTCAGCCAGGCAGAATGGTATCCTGAAGCAGAAGGTTTGTTCAAACAGGGAAGGAAGGAGTCCTTCAGTATCAGAGGTGAGTGAAGCTGGTGGATTTGTCAATCTGTAGCTGATGAGGTGGTTGGACCAGAGGCCAGCTGAGTGGCATGGGTAACGGTTGTCTGGAAAATGGGTGAAATAGGCTTGAATTCTCATTGACAAAGGGAAAGATGAAACTCTACATCTCTCAAATCTAGTTGCTTAGCTAATATGTATTAGGTGAGAGTGGGATGGACTAATCTCCCATGGGGAAGAAAAGAAGTAATCTCTGTGTTACCTTCTAAAGGAGAAGTCTACATGCATGTGGTTCAGCTGTTTAAGCAGCAACCATCATTGTGGGATCCCTCTAGTGCTTTGAGCCCTGAGGAAATGTAGAATTGGAAATAATTTTCTCCTCAGTGCTTGGTGTTGGATTGTTCAGGTAACCCTTGACTCAGCTTAGTAGACCTGTCTAAATGTTCAGTGTGATTCTCTGGCTTTGTGTGAGAAGTCTTGGTGGATGCACTCAAAAGTGTCTTGGAGGATAAAAACACAACTTAATGCCTAAAAGGCTTAAAAAATCTCCTGGTTTCAAAGTGTAGCAGATGCTGAATGAAAGAGAAACATGGGTTTCAGGACTCGGGCTTTAAAAGAAATAGTCTCAGAAGTTTATCTAAGAAAATAAGTTAGGTTAATGTGGCAGAGAAAATGTTTGGTGAAAAGGAAGCAAAGCTAGCAATTAAGAAGCAAGGCTGCATAGTGTACTGATGATGGAGCTGTGGGAGGGAAGAGGAATAATTTATGGTGTTGCAGCTGTGTATAAACTGGAAATACCCCAAGAATTTGCATCTTTACCTGACTTTTGTACCTCTACTGTTTACTAGATGTGGAGGTGAAAACTTAAGTCTCTTTAATGGCATATGTGAACTTATATGTGCTGCTTCAATGTGTTAAAGTGTCAGAAAATTTGTTTGCATGCTTAGGCTGCTCTAATTAAATTTAAATCTGCTTAAAAAGAATTTAGAGTAGAGCAAATCTTTTGCAGGCGTTTTAATATCTTGTTAAATTGGCTATATTGCTTTGGTTAGTACATAAATTTACACTTAAGCTATAAACAGATTATGTCTTTTTAAGCTGTCATTTTCAGCTGAGATGTTATCTGGAAGTGTGTATCCTCTTGTTATATTGTAATTGCCAAGTAAAAGTAGATTAATTAAATATTTTGCTTCAGAAGTGTTTTAAATAAATTTCATGGTATTATCAGTTCCGTAAGTGTTGCATGTGACTGGTCAGCTGGGAGAAGTCATTGTATGCTGGATTTTAAGAATTTCTCAAGGCATTGATATAATTTATGTTAAAACTGTTTCAATCCTGTATACAAAACTGGATTTACACAATGAATAAGTTCTTTAAGATATTATCCCTTGTGTGTGTCTAACAGAGTTAAAACTTGTTTGTCCGGAAGAGTTATCAGATTAAAGGGCTAAGAAAGAGTATATTTTTTCCCTGTTCTTGTCAAGAAGATGTGAAAGGTTGGCTCTTAAGAGTGTGCCAAAGAGTTGGCAGTGGTTCTGAGATGGAGGCCATCTGACAGAAAGAAGCAGCCTCAGAATTCCTAATATTGGCTATTTAGTTATATTTGAAAAAGGTCTTGCTAGTGAAAAAGTATGGTTTGTGAAGAACAAAGAAAAGACTTCTAGCTCGTTTTTTTAAAAAAATCTATAGACTATTCGTGATGAAAATGTCAGGGATGTTGCTAACACATCATACTATCTGCTACTTATTCCATGTTGAGTTTTAGAATCATATAAAAAGGTCTTGCTAGTGGCAAGGTGCATCTAGCTGTTTGAAAACCTCCAGAGATGTGGTGTATTCATAGCAAAAAGAATAATAGTGTATTATGGAATATAATCAATTATATCATATGTAGGATATGACAACTCAGGCTGGGATATTAATTTGTTCATTGTCTATTTTGAGCAAGTTGCACTCTTCTTTCATGTAATAAAAGCCTAAAAAGTACTTATTTTTCTCTTTGACTGGAAAATACTTTTGAGATTAGACCTGCTTCTTTTTAAAAGAGTTCTTTGACATGCCAAATATACAGAGAATAATATATTGCAACCCAAACAATTAGTCCTGTCCTTGAAAGGATGATCAGTAGTCTCACATTCAACCTCAAATGGAATCAGATTCATTACAGTTAACTTGCCATTTTTCTTAGTCATTTAACTGTGCTATTTCATATTCTTGTAGGAGTTTTTTGTTGTTGTTTTCCCAGAATTATTTACTGAGATTTTGGAACACCTTAGAAAAATATGAAACTATTTAAAAATTAGTAAAATATCAGAATTCTAAAATTCTCATTGTGTACATCAATGAAGGGTGTTGTGGTTCTGTAATCCTTGTTCTCTCCACAATTAATGATTTCTCTGTTAATGACAGAAAAAAAGTGATTAAAAATCCCCTAATACTCGGTGCGAAGTAAATATCGTGAACATTACAACTTCATGTTAGTTTTAGAGTTACTTAGTGCTCTTAGGAAAAAATCAGACAGCAGTTCTACTACATAAGGCTTAGAAAAATAGAGGTCAGAAGTTGGAAGGGTACATACTCACTGGAAGACTCTTATATAAGGCCAACGTTGCATGTAGATGGGAAAAGCTATGGTACACTTGGTTCTAGGCTCCCTGTCTTCCCCTGGCTCAGTTAGTATAGGAGATACAGCTGTGTCCAGGAGCTCCTTGCTCATCCACGCAGGCCTCCTGGCCTTTTTGCCCAACTTGTTCT
>JAAGAY010006568.1:0-19510 GCA_011801015.1 Ardeotis arabs | reverse complement strand
GTTGCTACGAATACACAGATACTGAAAGCTAGAAGTTGATTCCCATTAAAGAAATGAGATTTTAAAAAATATTCTAGTAAGAGTAATATGGATAAAAAGATACAGTTTTGTGCTGAAGCTATCAGATTTATGAAACTAATCACATGATGCATGCCTGGGACAGCAAAGCACTGGACTTAGTGACCCAGAAAGTCCTTTTCTTTCCAATATTCCACGTTTCTCTTTTGAAATGTTAGAGAATGAGAGTCTTTTATCTGCTAGACTGTCTGCTCCCCTACCAGATTATGGAGTGTAGTGAAGACTACCACCACTACTGTAGCTTGTGATTTCCAGCCTAAAACATAGACCCACAGGGTTTTCACAATTTGAATATCTGTTTTGCGGCACCTTGCTGAGCCAGCCGTAGTGCTGTCTGGTACAGCAGTGGCTCCTGCTTTTCTTTACTGAGCAAAATAGTGTGCATTCAGTATCTTTTGAATATTGAAGAGGACCATATTTTGGGCTGAATCCAGCCCTGCAACCACAGCCTGCATAGCATTAACTGTCAACATTATATGTTTTAAAGTGTCAATAAGCAAAGAAATCATTGATTTCTGGTGGAGGGTGCTACTCTCGCGTTTTCTGGTGACCCTAATTAAAGATGTATTCAATGAATCTAAAAACTCCATCAAATTGCTTATAGGGTACACTATGCTCCAGCTGCATCTGATAACCTGTCTTCTGGACAGGACTAAGGCTCCACTAAGCTGCCCTGTTCTGTGCTGCAAGGCACTGATGGTACTATTTGTATGAGTATAGTGAACTGTCTGTGAAATGGAGAAAGCAAGATAAGGATCTACAGGTCCTGTCCAGATGCTTCAATAATACCCCTCTGTCCTGGTTTAGGCTGGGATCAAGCTAATTTTCTTTCTAGTAGATGCTGTGATTTGGATTTACTATGAGATTTGGTATGTGAAGAGCGTTGATAATACGCTGATGTTCTTAGTTTTTGCTAAAGAGACCAAGGACTTTTCTCAGCTTCCCAGGTTTTGCCAATGTGCAGGTGCAAGAAGCTGGGAGGGGTATAGCCAGTACTGTTGACCCAAACTGGCGGAAGGAAGTATTCCATGCCATGAACGTCATGCTCAGCATATAAATGGGGACTGGCTGGTGAGCTGTCTGGCTCTTCTCTTGCTGTTTGGAATCATCCTGGGATTGTTTTCAGTTTTTCATTCCACAATCACTGCTCAGGACAGGCTGTATCGGTCATTGGGTCATTGGGTGGTGAGAAATTGTGCATGGTTTGTTTTGTATATTTTATTATTCCTATTATTATTATTATTATTATTATCTCTTCCTTTGCTATCCTAGTAAACTCTCTTTATCTCAATCCACAAATTTTCATTTCTTCCTGATTCTCTCTGCCATCCTCTGGGGAGAGGGATGGGGAGCGAGCGGCTGTGGTTGGTGACTGTGGTTAAATCACTACATCCTTTTTGGTTAGACTCATTCCTAACGACACCTGTGAAGTCGGTTATATCTGCAAGGTGGATTTCTCTGAGGCTGCATCTCTCGCTTTCCTCTGGCTCTGTTACAACACTCTTCAAAGTCATAAAACTGAATTTCTGATTTTTGGCACCAAGGCAAGACCCTTAGGCAGAAGAAAAGAAAATTATAGATGAAATAAACCAATAGCTGAAGATAATCACAAGTCAAGTGCAAACAACTCTCTCTTTTTCAGAGATGGTCCTTAATAATAATATCTTTCTGGATTCACTCAGATTTCAGCAGGCACTGATTGGCAGCACAGGAGTCTTATTAAAAGCAATGGCTAGCTTTTTGCTCATTTCACTGAACACTCTTCAATGATTTTCAGTTCAGTCCAATTAGTCAGTGCAATTTAGTTTGTTCAATGCAAATCACTGGGTTTTAATTGAGTCCAATTAGGCAGAAATCTATAAAAGTCAATTCAAACTAATTATCTTCTATACAAATCAATAGGATTCAATTAAAATCAATGAGAGTCTTATTCACTCTAATGACTGACCTGTACCCCGCCTTCAGTTGTTACAGAAGGAGTCCGCACATTGTTCAATGTGATGTCTCTTGGTAAGTATCTCGCCTTTAGTGAAGGAATATTAATCATTAGAAAAAACAGGGAGAAAAAGATATGTAACAGGGTTATCCTTTTCCCATAAATGTCTTTTATGCAGTGAATTTTCTGCAGTAAAATCTCCTTTTTGAGATTATGCAGGTGGTTGAATATGTGTGCAAATGTAGGCATACCTACATGAAAACTGAGCTCAGTCACAGCAATTAAAAACTGATGAATGTATTTACTCTAATTTACATTGCTTATTTTTACCCTCAAAATTTTTTCTGATTTTTAAAATGTAATTGTACTGTGAAAAATTGACCTGAAATTTGTTGTTAGCAATGCGTTTAACTGCTTAGCTTAACTGACAGCAGCCTCTTGCTGGTCTTAATCTATAGAATAAGAAGTCTTCCAGTAAAGACTTTATTACATGCTTTTATAATGTGTACTACAAAGCAAACCTCACTATATGTAGGGGAGGGTATATACTATGGTAATCAAAAAATCAGAGAATCTTTGAGGTTGTGTAATGATCTTGGCTAGGATAGAGTTAATATTCTTCATAGCAGTTCATATGGTGCTGTATTTTGTATTTGTGACCAAAACAATACTGGAAACACACTGATGTTCTAGCTTCTGCTGAAAGGTGTTTGCATAGCTCTGTTTCTCACTCTGCCCCCTCAGTGAATAGACTGGGAGTGTGCAATAGGTTGGGTGGGGACACAGCTGGGACAGTTGACCCCAGCTGGTGAAAAGGACGTCCCATACCAGATGATACTCTGCTCAGCAATAAAAGCTGGGGGGAGTGTGATGGGTTTGTGTAGCAGAGGAGGTTACAGTGGCAGCTTCTGTGAGAAGGTATTGGAAGTTTCCCCCTTTGTCCAGTGGATCTGGCCAGCTCCAGGGAGGACCCGCCCCTGGCCAGGGCCCAGCCAATTGGTGAAAATGATAACACCTTTGTGATAACATATTTAAGAAAGGGAAAATAAAACAGAAGCACCAGCAGAGAGGAGGAGGCATGGGCCTCGCCCTTTGGCCTCCTGTCTGGACCCTCTCTGTGCCTGGCCCAGCCTGGTCCGGCCCAGCTCAGAGAAGAGATGATATGTGAGAGAATATGAGAGGCCTGGGTCCAATTGTGAGGAATTTCTTGTGAGAGGAATGGCTGTAGATGCCAAGGTCAGTGAAGAAGGACAAGGAGGAGTAATGACTCCTGAT
This sequence comes from Ardeotis arabs, assembly GCA_011801015.1. Classification (NCBI taxonomy): domain Eukaryota; kingdom Metazoa; phylum Chordata; class Aves; order Otidiformes; family Otididae; genus Ardeotis; species Ardeotis arabs. The sequence goes on along the minus strand of JAAGAY010006568.1, from coordinate 16,221 downwards.
AAGATTCCCCTGCAGCCCATGGTGCAGCCCATGGAGGAGCAGTTCATCACACATGGTTTCTGCCACTCCTTCCTTTTCAGGGGAAGACGCACCTGCAGCCCGTGGAGGACCCCACGCTGGGGCAGGCGGATGCCTGAAGGAGGCTGTGGCCCATGGAGGGCCTGCGGGGGCAGCCGTTCTGGAGGGACTGCACTCCGTGGAAAAGGTCCCTGTGCTGGAGCAGTTTGTGAAGGACTGTAGCTTGTGGGAGGAAACCCACCTCACTGAAGCAGGGGAGGAATGTGCGGAGTTCTTCCCCTGAGGAGGAAGGAGTGGCAGAAACCATGTGTGATGAACTGACCACAACCCCCATTCTCTGTCCTCCCTGTGCTGCTCCATGGAGGAGGTGTAGATAGTCCAGAATTGAAGTTAAGCCCAGGAAGAGGGAAGAGGTGGGAGGAACATGTTCTTAAGTTCTATTTTTCTCTCTTGTTATCCAAGTTCAGGAAGGCGAAGGTGGATAGAATAATGAGAAATGAAGGAGAAAAGCTGATAGACTATCTAACAATGAGAATTTAGAACAGCTGGACAACAAGCAATACCCTAACTCCCATGGCGGAAGTTGAATTTCCTTCCAAAACAGCCATATTGATATTCCTTAAAAATAAGGAGATAACAGGATAAATAATTTCTGGATTACAAAGCAACTAATTATTAAGAGATCATACCCTGTCTCTGCTAAGAAACCAAATTTAACCTGTTCAGTATTTTAAAATATAACACGTTGGTCTCATATGGTAGAATAGATCTGCACTTGACTGTTTTTCGTGTAAATATAAGATTGTTTTGTAATGTATTATTTTTATTTGTGAGTTAGATGTCATTATGCACTTCTCTAACAACTAGTTTAAAAATAAAATTTCATATAGAGAAAGACGGCATCAAACTGAGGTAGCTGTCAAACAGGGAATAGAGGAACAGAGATACTACCTTGATTTCAGATTAAAAATTGTGTTAATTTTTTTTTTTTTTAAAATTGTCTAAGATTCATTGTGAAAGTCCATAACACTTGCATTTTTGAAGAAGAAATCATACTTTTTAATTGTATAAGTGACAAAGGTGTATGTTCTGGGCAGTTTTCAAAGCTTGGAAACAGGGAGAACTTGAATGTAGATTTCAATATATACATATAGAATGGTAGATTTCTTCAGTCTGGGCAGCTTAACCCACAGGTTGCTTTATTTCTATTTAATTTATCTTAGGCATTACATACAATCAACGTTTAGCAAATACTAGAAATATCACTGATGTCAGTTAGATGTTTGACATTTACTAATTCAATAAGCCTTATTTATAGAGATTGAAGTTGTCCTGACATGACATAGAATTGAAATATATTCTAACTGCAGAGACCTGTAATAATACTTGACATTGTGATAAAAAGAAAAAAAAACCAAACAACAAAATGAAAGCACAAAACCACATTTTTAAAAGCAAATGGCTGCGAGAGTGGGAAGATACAGTTTGCTGGCTCCTTAGACAACAGCAGGACAAGGACAAGTATTTAAAAATCTTCAGTTGAGCTTTCATCTTCAGTTGAGCTTTCCAGTGCAATTTGAAAAATGGAGTTGAAGATGCAGTGCTACGCTTGTGGAGTGGTTTTTGTGTGGAGTCAAAGTGTAGTAGGGGATCAAACTACTTACATTAACATATTAGAGAAGAGATTATTAAAGGTTGTACCATGACCCACATGGCTCCCAAGCTTGAAATAAATTAGGATGTTTTTTGTTTTACTGAAAGTGGAGTCACAAGCAGAAGTGAGATGAAAGTTTCTGCCCTAAAGCAGAACAATAAAACTACTTCCCAAATTCTACCCACCTGTACATCTCCAGTTTCAAATGAAGTACCTTGTTTTCTATTATATAAACCACTTCTTTGTACGAGATTGTTCTTGCTCATGCTGAGTAGTAGCTATTTAAATGTCTCTACTGATGTCAACAGCTTTATATGAGATTAAAATACCACCTGACTTCCTGCAGGTATCACGCTATGATCTAGGTATGTATATTTAAATATAGCATTCAAATTGTTATGATTCCAAGGCCTTTTAGGACTAAAAGGTAGAGGCTCTCTTTTTCTCCTTTTTTTTCTCTCTCTTTTTTTTTTTCCCCCTTCATTTCTCCTGTGAAGACATATTTATTAAGAAAGGGGAAGAACTGATAGAGGTTTTGTTAACCTTAAATGTCTTCAATGTTCCATCTTCTCAAGTGCAGTCATGGTTTACAAGAATCTATTACCAATTTGCAATGTTTCTGTTAAAGTGGATGCTCAAATGCACAATCCAGTGGAGCTAAACGGATGTGGAGGCAATTTCATTCCAAAATATTTCTTGAATTGATGAGTAGACTGGGAAAAAAATAAAAGAAAAAAGAAAACACAAATTATATGTGATTATATAATTCAAGAATGTACATAAATTTGCAAACAAGAGCTGAAGGAAGAGCATAGCAAAATCCTTTATTGAAATACAATGAAAATTCATCAAATATATAATAAACAATTTTATACTATATACCAGAGGTTGTAAAAAGGAGAAGGTGCCTGTTACTAAGAAAAATTCCACTTGTTTTGTTTTAGGCATGATATTATAGTATTTTTTTCAGTGTCAAAATAAATGACAGGTGCAGATGAGTTGGAACAAAAAGGCATGTAACTTAGTACCTTGTATACAGAAAGGCTGTCCTATACAATACTTTCTCTGAGCACTCTCCTGGCTGCCAGTTGTTTACTGCTGAGGAACTTCCTGAGTAATAGTTGGTACTTTGCTGCTTCATCATTCTGATGGATTTCTCCTCCATGACCTTGACCAGCAGTTTGTAGTCTGTGGTCGAACAGGTTCCTTCAGATTCTGCAAGAAATCACTAAGAATACAGTTCTTACTCCAATTAACTCCAGTTACTCCTGAGTTTCCCAAGAGCAGGCCTATCAGACAAGTGTGAGATGATCTACTGCCTTCTGTACATCCCTATAAACAGTTTTTGTCATCCTTATCTAGTGATCACTTCATGCCATTGCACAATTTCTCTACTTCTTACTAAATTTTCAATATATTCATTCTTCTTATACTCCCCAATTAATTTTCTCCTGATATTTTTCGTGTTTCTAATCAGTCTTCTGTAGTGTATAATACATTTTGATACCCTCTATTTCCCCTTTCACCCTCTCTGTTTTTCTAAATTTCAATTTACTTCATTAGTGAATGAAGATTGTATTTTGAAAAAAGTTCTCGTTACTGGAGATGTTATAGGGAAATGTATACAAAAGCTGCCCAGGACCTTCTGACCATTTGAATAACCCAGAAAGAGTGGATTTCACTCTCCTTATCTAGGGAAAGGAAAAAAAAAAAAAAAAAAAGAAAGAGGATAATAAGGATGATACGTCTAAAGAAACTAACAGCAAGACCATATTTGTGAGGTTGATTCTACTGAGAATATAGCTTTTGTCACTGTCATTTCTGTGGCCAGAAATTTTTCTTAGAGAGAAGAGGATGTGTGCAGGCAATCTTGGGAGGGTGGAAGGTAGTGTTCAAATAGAAGGAAGGTGGGGAGGAGGGAACTTTTCAAATTTCATTCTTCCAAAGCAGGATATTTCATGATACCACCAAACACCTTCTAAAGTTTTCTTATTTCTTTCAAAAATATTCCCCCTGCATTGTCTTGTAGTCTCATTTCTTTTGGGTGCAAGAGTGAGTCTGCCTGCAGTTTAGATAGGTCGGAAGCGTCTGAGGTGCATGAGAGTTAGGTCTATATAATTTGTTTTGAAGGCTGGTAGCTGAAAGGTGGAGGTAGTTCTCATTTATTTTTAGAAAGAGTTTTCCCTCTGTTGCTTGTTTTATGAAAGAAGGAAAACATTTAAAGCCCGAGTTCCTGAAGAGAGGAATGGAAGTAACTTACTGAAAAAGTGAAAGGTTGCAATATGTAGAATTGGTAGAGGATTCAAAAAGAAGGCTTGGCCTTAAGACTGAAGGACCATGGCTTGATCAAATCCACATGTGCTGATGACTTAAATCTTATTTCAGATTTCTTTTCCCCATATCAATTAGTTTTTTATTATTAATAGTAATAAAGTTTCTGCTTAATGTCTTAATCCCTTCAACAAATTTACTAATTCTTTAGAGATGATCAAATTTCTCTAATGACTAAACTGAGGGAATAGGGAAAATTTGGCTGACATGAGCATAAATATTTTTCTGGGGCATGAGTCTGACTTCACATATAGTGTTGAAAAGGTAGCTCCCTGCCACTTTCTGAACCCAAGTTACTGCTAGGTCCTCATAAGCTATGGATCTCATACACCCACTCTCAGTTTCCTTCTTGTCCTGTATACAGCTGGATCTACACTCAGGGGTACAAAGTATGAAGTACAGATGGCACAAAGCTCGAATGTTCTCAGTTAACTCATTTGGCTTCTTCCCCAATCTTTTTTGACGTTTCAGTGGAACGAATAGGATGTTCTGGACTGCACAGCAGTCCACAGAACATTTCCAGACATTTGTTTGAATTCTTATTTTGGCAAACACTGCTAAGAATGTGGCTTGGGGATATAAATGGTGTTTGGTAAAACCAGCTGTATTTTGTTAGGGTCACCTCCAATGGTGGTAATTGAGCCAGCTCAATTTAATCGCTGGTTAATTCTCTTCCCCTTCAGTGTCACATTGAATCAAAAGTTCTCATTTTTATTTTCTTTATGCTTTATTTCAAAGCTAAATGGGCTGTACATATTACTGGTCTTAATCCTTCATGGAACTAGTACAAATTGACATTTTCCACATCCCAGGGTAAGACAAAGATTAATTAAAAGCCTCATGCTGGCCTATTATCCTCCTTTTTCATTTTGTTTCTAATTCCCATGAATTTTAGACTAACTCTAAAATGATTCCTTTTCCAAATATGAATACGTCCGAGCACCAGACTCTCAGAAAAGCCCCCTCAGGAGACATCCATGCATTAGTAATATGTACGCCCAAGAGATTACAGGAAATTTCACAAGACATCAAGTTCTCTAGCAAATCCCAGGCCAGTTTTGCAGAGTTCAGATAAATAAAGATGAATGTCCAAACTTCTAATTGCTCATCCAATTAAAGACTGTGAATCATAGTCATATTCATCTTGAAAGATTGCCAGGAAGATAAAAACAGTGGAGTTGTGGGGAAAGCTGAATGGGAAATTACTCCTGGGCTCCCTGTTTTCAATACACTACAGTTTTGTCTTATACAGAAGGAGATTATATTAGTTATTTGTGTGTGTGCCTTTGTGTGACTCTTCTGTTATTAGTAACCAAACCATAACAAACAGATCCATTACAAGCAGTTAATTTGGAATGAGAGTTTGCACAATGAAGGCCCTCTCCCTTCATAGGAATTGAGGAGGTAGGAAAGGATGATGAAGAAATTCTGCTGTTGCTGTCTTAGTACTGGCTACTTTCAGTACTGGCCATAATTTTGAAGAAAATAACTTTTGCTTTGGTTATTGTTATTATTATACAGTTAGAGAAATTAGGTACCTTCTAAAGAACAGAAAAAAACTCTGCATTTATTTTTCTAGTACATTACGGAAATCACTAACTCAGAATATTTTGAAGGTTGAATTGTAAGTATATTCAATTCAGAACTGCTAGAAGTTTGAAGATTACACATTAAATATTTTGACCTCATGCTTTCCTTTAAGCATCTGACAGGACTACATAAATATTTACTTTTACTGTTTATAGCAGTTACTGCATTCTTAACTGCTCAAGAGACATCCAGTGACACCATCCAGCCATCTCCGATATCCCACGAGCTAAGATCCCTACTAGAGATGTGGAAATGTCCCCATTCCTGATTGGGGTCAGTGCAAAAAGCCCCATGATGGAAGAGGACTCCGAGTGTCAGACCTCCACTTCTCTGGTAGCCGTGGGTAGATGCAGAAAATACAAGATGTGGATGCTGTGATGATGGTGGCAGAGAGCTGTTGTGATAGGACAAGGGGTAATGGTTTTAAACTAAAAGAGGGTAAATTCACGGAAGAAGTTTTTTCAGTGAGGGAGATGAAACACTGGAATAGGTTGCCCCATCCTTGGGAACATTCAAGGCCAGGTTGAATGGGGCTCTGAGCAGCTTGATCTAGTTGGAGATGTCCCTGCTCCTTGCAGGGGAGTTGGACTAGATGACCTTTAAAGTTCCCTTCCAACCCAAACTATTCTATGATTCTATTCTATAATTCTCCACTTTTTTTTCCCCTCTTACTCCTCCTCCCATCGCTCTTTTCACTTGGCCCATTGCTACACATATCCACACATCAGTGACATGTTTTCTCTTTGGATTCATATTGCACAGCAGGAAGAGAAAAAGGAATCTTTTCTCCAGCTAGGAAAGAAAGAGTGCAGGACAGTATTCCTCCTTGTAATCTGGCACAGAAGTAGAGTTCATCATCATACACTCATACTACATCCAGTAGTATTGCAGGAGGCAATGACAGCTTTATTATTCCTCATGAAAAATCCAGCACACAGTTATAAAAATCCCGAGGTAGCTACCATTTGTTCTATTATTTTTACTTTTTTTTTTCAAAAGTTTATTCATTCACAGACTTGTCCTTTCCCATAATTCTGCCTGTCCTACTATATTAGTCTTTTGCTTGTACGAATAGTCATCTAGCAGCATTACCACATTATGTTGCTATTAAAAGCTAAAAAATGTTATAATGAGTTTAGAATAGAGAATAGAAGATGTAATTCTGATTGTGCTCACATTACGTCTGTTGTAAAACTATGTGCTGAACTGGATTGAATAATATAATTATACAAGTTTTGCTGCCATGTAATTATACTCTCCTGACAAAAGTCAATTTATACATCAATTTGTAGTGTTTGAATAGCTGTTTCAAAATAAATTATTCTATTAAAAAGCCTCTATAATCAGAAAGTCAAGAGCGGGAAAAAGTTACATAAATTATTTCACACTTTAAAAAATGTATTTTCTCCACCTTTCTAATGTATAAGATATTTTCTTGTTATTATGCTGGCTAGTCCACAGATAGAGAACACACAATTTACTGAAGCTCAAAGGGCCAGCAAAACACCTTATTCTTGTTCTAATTCTATTCTGCTCTTCACATCACATCATCATTATACTATGGGGGTCTTTTCTAGAAATTAAAGAAGCAGTGCCATTAGGTGTTTCCAATGCAGAAGTCCTTACCTTTCTCTTTCTTTTCCACTTTTCCAGTTTTCTCTAAAACAGGCATTAAATAAAGGTCTTTTTTGTTGTTGTTAATTTATATTAATACTGCTTTGGTTTTTGTTATACAGCATATGATCCAAAAGCCATTCCATCTGGAAGGGAAAATTGAAGTCTTTCAGGCAATCTTAAAGCTCTCCTGCTAGAGCTCAGGGAACTGGTATAATTCCCTGTCCTGCACACTCTGGCATTCAATTCCACCCACATGCACCACATGACATGCAGCTCTGGGTGCATGTGGGGATCACAGGTTCTTTTTTGTCCATGGACACAGCATTTCTTTAAGAAATTAGCTGGAAAGCAGATGCTGCTGGAAAACCTATTGTCTTTCAATGCAGCTTGGTCAATACTTGTGTGCCACAGGGAAAAGAGATGGAATCGAATGAATAAAAATATATACTGCCTTGAGGGTATTGCAAATGACAAATATGTAGCTTCATGAAAAGAAAAAAAAAAACAAACAAACCCACAAAACCCCCCAAAGTCCAAACCAATACCACAAAACCACCATAGATTTTTCAATGCCTATCCCTTTTCTGCATAGAAATACCTATTTTTCAATTTTTAAATTTCTGATTTCTTGGAGAAATAAACTGTTTTTTCTTGTTAATGCCTTTGTAGCTAGTTTCTTTCCTTTGTAATATTTACTCAAATGTAAATTTTAGAAATGACTATAAAGAATAGAAGAGCAATGTCACTTGAGCAATGCTGCTTTGAATAAAAATGGTTTGGCAAAGAACAACATTGGTAAAATTAAAAGCACTGCTATTAATCAGCTGACCTGGCTGTTATTAACTCCAAGTCACTTGTGAACTGGATAATCTAAGCAATTATTAAAGCATGAATGTGAATTTAGCTAATGCCCTCATCCTCCACATCATTATCTAAGGCATAATCATCCTTTGGTCCTTGAATGTCTTTTTCATCTGAGTGCTGAAACTCTCAGCATGCTGGATTTTTAATGACTGCAAGACCAGGCAAAATTCCTAGCTAACATAGATCCTATGTTTTCCAGTATTCCTCTTAAATATTTGAAGATTTGTTATGCTACTCATAAAAAAGAAAATATATATATAAATGATGCATTTTTTGCAATGACATTTTGCACCAAAATATTTTAGTTCTAAAACTAGACTTGTAATTGCCTCATGTAAGCTGTGGGAAAAGAAGCCTTTGCAAAGACAGATTTATTCCATCAGGGAAGTTGTCAAAGGCAGGTTGGATAAATTGCCCTCTTCCAGTGCCTGTCTCTCCTCATTGACTGTAGAAGTCATCTCCATGAGTTGCTAAGTCTCAGTATCTATGCTGGCTATTGAATCCCATCCCAGCTTGGAGAGTGGGCTGAGTGCAGAGGCAAACATTGAGTTCTCAACCCTGACAGTGATCCATTGTGCAAATTGAACTAGGCACTCTTTGCAGTCCTCTCTTCTCTGTCTCTACAACTTTAGTTTGTGACTTTTCCATTACAGTGACTGTGCGTTAGTTGCTTTTATCACTGTAAGAAAAATATCTGCTACAGACTTCAGGCTGTTCCACTCTCCAGTAGCATCCTTTCTTAACAAATTTATTCTAAGATTCAATTCTAGGATCACTTAAGTTTCCTCAAATCCTGCAGGATAAGATAAATAAGGAGCTGCCTCCACTGTAGATACAGAAGTAGCACCTTGTAATTCAGTTTAAAAGTTACTCATATATACATACATAAGTGTAATGAGTGGTTGTGTGTGTGTGTTGTTACTATTTTCATTATCCTACCAACACAGTGTAACTGTACACCTTGTGCATAACAGAGAAGCTATATCTCTTTTCAATTCAGTGGTAGGAATTAACAAAAGTATACATGTTCCCATGTTGCTCTAGTAAAAAAAAAAAAAAAGGAAAAAAATAAGTGCCTCACTTTTACGCTCATTGGATTATTAATAATAACAACAATTATTTGAGGCAACCTATGACATCTATTATAATGTCATCAGCATCGATTTTGCTAAAGTCTAAAGAAATAATCTCAACATAACTGGTAAACACAGAAAAAAAAACAGAGTTGGAATGTGTAGTTTATCTGAGAATGACAGCCCAATGGTGGGTGGGAAGAAGGCATGCATAAGCTACCTAAGATTGAAATGTTGTGACTTTATTTCTTTAGAAGCTTTCTTTTAACGTTGATGACTGCATTCCCCTACCTTATATCTGCTGACATTTGACGTGTCCTAGAGTATGCCACTTGGTTTCTAGCTCTTGCTCTGGTAGTACATGGGTCTTCTATAAGTCAAACTTGATATCTAAATACTTTGTACACACTAGTTCATACCTACCAGTTCAAGTATCCTACGACCTTTTAGATGGCTCTTGATGCCTTTATTTCACAACTGAGCTTAGCCTCTGATGAGTTGTGATTTACCACAGAGTAGTTCCTCAACTTAAAGCTATCTAATTTCTTGATTCCTTGTGATTGTCCCCATGTTTGTTATCTCTAGTGAGACCCATCTAACTAAATAAAGCTGTTAATAGTGTTATAATTTACACCCAAGCAAGAGCCAATGAAGAGCTATTCAGTGCAGTTTTGGAGTCTGGGGAATGACTTAGCTGCCTAAGGATAGGCCCTGGCACTTTTTGAGATAAGTTATGGCATGTTTCAAAGAGGCTCTGTGTTTTGTCTAGGTAATCTCTGATAACCTAATGTGTTTTAAGTATCACCAGATGCCTATAGAAATATTTTAAGAAAACAGAAAATACTCTTTTATAAATAGAAAATATATGTGTATATAAATAGAAAATATGGGTGATAGTAGTGGGTGACTGTCTTCTGAGAGGTACAGAGGCACCCATTTGCTGACCTGACGCAATCTCTAGAGAGCTGTGCTGCTTACTGGGAGCTCATATCAGGGATGTCACTGAAAGACTAGCCAGCCTTGTATAGCCCACTGACTATGATCCACTACTGCTGTTTCATGTCAGCACCAGTGATACATTCAGGAGCAGCCTGAAAACTATCAAGAAGGATTACAGAGCCCCAGGAGCAATGGTAAAGGACTCCAGACCACAGGTAGTTTTTTTTCATTCACTGTGAAATAGTTGAATGGGGTTGAGAGCCCTCCAAAGTTAGTTAGATGGTTTTAAATTAATATCTTTGTAGATATTTCCTAATGACAATGTTATATACCACAACTGATAGTGAATTGAAAAGTAAAATTGTGGTCACTCATGGTAAAGCTAGATGTAGGCACAATTTGAAGGAAGGTGAGTGGCTGAATATGGATGAACTGAACAAGATGAACAGCTGATGCCCACTGTACTGTGGGCAAGAAGAAAGGACTTTCACTTTCTTTTTTAAAATGTTTGTCATATAATCATCTCTATTATGTACAGTAGTTAGCACTTGGATACATTACCTTAGCAAAAATGAAAATATAAATATATACACAAAAGAGATCTTTTGGCATCAGGATTGAGTCACAGCATCTCTTAAAGATTTAAATTAATTTAAACTTTCATATAACTAGAACTTAACTGATACAGAGCTACATCAACTATATGCTGACAGGTGAGACTGTCAGTCTTTATTTTTACAGCTAAGGTCACCAAAGCCAACTCCTTCAGCCATGAAAAGCCTCCCTCATCCTATGGAACCTATTCTGCTGTGCAGGAGATGGAATTGGAAATGAAATTACACAGTGAAGTTCTTTTGCAACATCTCCTTTTTTTGTTGGTACACGAGGTATAGGAGATGCAATTCAGCTAATATGGACGTGTGTGTGTTGGGAAGGTTGCCCAAGTGTCCATGGATCAACTGTGAGGCAGAAGTGTGGTCTGCATGCTAGAGATCTAGACTTGAAGAGTGGCAAAGGTATATATCTAGTCTGCTCTCCCGGCAAACTTGCGGCAAATTTCACAGGCTTGACTGAGTCATACACAAAATTATGGTAAATTAGAAGGCACATTTTCACTAGTTTCTCAAGCCATCCACCAACAACTGGGCAGGAGGTTAAAATTCTCCCTGCGTATGGTGCAGGCTCTGCACTCTGCTATGCAGTTCTCAGATAATCTTTTCTGTCTGTTTGCTGTTCCTTCCAAGAGTGAGGAAATTGGAATAATTTGATTCCTGATGGATAGCCATGTAGTTTTCAAACACTAGCATGGTGCATTTGTGTAATACCCTCATTGATTTAAATGCAAGAAGACATACACTGAGTGAAGATATGTACCTACCAGCCATTGAAGAATTAATTACTGGGGCAATGACAAACATTAAAAGTAGATTTAGTGAACTGGACTTTTATTTGGGTTACTCAGTGGCTTAACTATGAAAAAATTACTATAAATGTGGAAAATTATTATTTAGTCTTATGAGGAGTGGCTGAGGGAACTGGGATTGTTTAGTCTGGAGAAAAGAAGCCTCAGGGGAGACCCCATTGCTCTCTACAACTACCTGAAAGGAGGTTGTGGGGAGGTGGGAGTTGGTCTCTTCTCCCAAATAATTTGTGATAGGACAAGAGGAAATGGACTCAAGTTGCGACAGGGGAGGTTTAAGTTGGATGTTAGGAACCACTTCTTTACTGAAAGAGTGATCAGGCACTGGAACAGGCTGCCCAGGAAGTGCTGGAGTCACCATCCTTGGAGGTGTTCAAAGAACATGTAGATGTGGGGACATGGTTTGGTAGGCATGGTGGTGTTAGGTTGACAGTTGGACTTGATGATCTTGGAGGTCTTTTCCAACCTTAAAGATTCTATGATTCTAAATTCTTCCCATTTGAGGGTTTAGATCATGCAGTGCTTACTCGGGTTGACAGCAATGCATTTACATGTTCTGGAGGAAATGGTTCTCACAAATATCATTTGGTGGGGTGCCTTGTGAGTAAGATGCTGATCCTTTTCCATGCTTTGATTGTTACTTTATAGTATATATATGATCACGTGAGTTGAAATGTTTGTAGGGTAAACTGTTACTCAAAAAAGATAAAAGATCTGTATTAATGAATTCCTCTCCTTTGGAAAAGTGACAGCATTTTGCTGTTTTCAAGTAACAATACTGTTCTGTGTTACTGCACTTTGATGCTATCAACCCCCTACTTTTAAACGTTATGACTGTCTGAGCCTCATAGGGTGGAGAATTTTAAATATCCATGCCTGATCAATCCTTGACTCTTCTGCTCACACAGCTATCTGTGATATCACTTAGTGCTATTCGCCACAGTGTTTTCTTGTGATAGGGACCTTGCTAGCAATATTATCTATTGGTAATCACTACTCAGGCTTAATAACATCCAGCTTTGTTCTGGACTTGGAATTTAGAGAGTCACTTGAGCTCTAATTTTGGCTTATTTGATACTACTGTAATCAGGTCCTGGTGAGGCAATTGTATTTTAATTGATCAGCATTATTAGTAATAATAATAGATATGCAACTGTAAAGATTCCATTTGATATTTAACGAGTCACAAATCAGGCAGTTATTCTGTGCAATGTAGCTTCTGATCCCCGGATAGCTGCATTTAATTTCAAATCATGGAGAAGAAAATCTTAAATTCTTCTCTAATAAGCTTCCTGCTGTTTATTTCCAAAGTATATATATATTTTTTTTGTTTTCAAGAATAATACATTTTAGATTTAATCTCCTCTGTAACTACCTATCTTTGCGATACAGACCCAACGCTATGGTCATAGTCTTTAAATAAATATTACCTATTTGCTTCAAGCTGCTAATATATTCCTGAACTACTCATTTTAATACAAGTTATTAGTGGCAACAATAACCAGCTGGGGAACAAACTGAAATTCATTACCTGATGGGATGTTCATGGAAGTGGTCAAAAATCTAAAAGAATAATTTTTCCAAAAAGTAATTATATTTGACACTTGCTTTTGATCAACAATGGATGAAAAATAACAATTAAAAGGAAATTTGATGTGTTTTAAAAAATAATAATTATAATGGAAAATAAGTCTGAAAGATATTGAACATTCATGTAGTCAATTGCAAGGGAATAGGGTATTCCCATGCACCTAGGAGGATCCGTGCTACTTAAATCATACCATTTGAAGTTTAATTTAACTTTCCTTTTAATTCATGCTTGATTTTATATGCAGATGTATACTTAAACAAAGAGAAGGTTGGGGATAATCCCACTCTAAACTAAAAAAAACCCAACTCCTCAACAAATTATCTTGGATTGTTTTAAACTACTGAAACTCTTTCATTCTCCCTTTTTTGTAAAAAAAATGAAGTCTTATATTTTCTACATGTCTATGAGAAGATTGTACTTTACTATAAGAGCATTTTTTGATGGAGAAAATAAATCCAACTTCATTATTTCTGAAAGGTTACTTATTAGCTTTAACTGTCTGCATATTTATGACTGAGATGCTTTCATATTTCCCTAACAGGTATTTAAAAAAAGGTTAAGCAGAAAAGATGAACTTCAGATTCCTAGAAAGCATAACTTGCTATGCATAGAATCATAGAATACTTTGAGTTGGAAGGGACCTTTAAATGTCAACTAGTCCAACCCCCCTGCAAGGAGCAGGGACATCTTCAACTAGATCAGGTTGCTCAGAGCTCTGTCCAACCTGGCCTTGAATGTTTCCTCGGATGGGGTGTCTACCATCTCTCTGGACAACCTGTTCCAGTCTTTCACCACCTGCCTTATAATTCTTCCTTGTATCTATTCTAAATCTCCCTCTTTCCAGTTTAAAACTGTTACCCCTTGTCCTATTGCTACAAGCCCTGCTAAGAAGTTTCTCCCTATCTTTCTTATAAAGCCCCTTTAGGTACTGGAAAGTCGCTATAAGGTCTCCCCAGAGCATTCTCCAGGCTGAACAACCCCAACTCTCTCAGCCTGTCCTCATAGGAGGACAGCCCTCTATTGTCTCTGCTCACTTTTCAAAACTGGGAGCTATTGACATCCCCTTGCTCAGGTCTCCTGTGATCTCTGTAACAACGCTGGTTAAGAATGGCTGGGAAGATGATGGGTCAGTTTGTCCTTGTGTCAGATACTCCTGCCACTCTTCTGTTTTTGAGGGATGCTCCAGGCCACAGAGGTCTATGAAAATGGGATCCTCTGGGATCCAGACTATCTTTGCCCTGTCTAAAATCAGGCCTGTTAGGAGATATTTTTGCAAAACCCACATTATTTATAATGAACCCTGGCAATGGTTAGTCAGTTCTGATGCTCTGAATGTGTACACAAAACTCACAAAGTGTCCCTCTTTTACATAAAAAATCTGAGGAATGAAAACAACTGTTTTCTTTTAGTAATATTTAAAAGCAAAGAACTTTCCCTTAAGTGTACTTCTTGTTTGGCATCTATCATGTCAAAAGAGCAGAGAGGGCTTGGTATTTAGAAGAAGGCAAACATAAATTTCACGTTTCCATGTGCAAATGTGCAGAGCAATCCCTCTTTGGCACTTCAGCTAAGCTTTTACTTTAAGTTTTACTAAGACTTAAGCAATGTAGCCACATAAACAGAGGAATGTTAAACCTTCTTCAAAGAAGTGATTGGAAATGCAAACTGCTGGAAATAAAGTACGTATAGGGAATGAGGACTGAGAGAGTTAGCTTTTACATCTAAATTGGCAGTTAATCTTCTGCATGAAGATCGTTAAATCAACATTGGGCCAGGAACTTCACATAGATTCCCGTTAACTGTCAGGATGGTCATCCAGGAGGACCTGCTTGTGACTACCAAGCTGCTCCATCAACCTGAATACGTGGCAGTGCCTCTATTGACTTTCCAACCCATTCTCTGTCCTCTTTTTTTACACTACAAGCTCTTCAGACAAGTGACAACCTCTGATGATGCATATGCGTGGAGAACCACATACTCAATGTTAGTCCTGACCTCTAGCACTGTTCAAATATAAATAATAAACATACAGAAGGACTGGAGGAGTTAGAGAAATGGCATTAGTTTTCAGGATTTTTTTTTTCCATTCTGAGCTCATGTTTCCATATTAATAAAGTTTATCTGATAAAATGATCTACAGGAGACATAGGATCAATGTAACCTTCATCTTGACTACCTCTGACCAACAGAAGACATGGCTTAGGAAGGCAGCGATTTAGGAAGGAAACTTATTTCTGCTTTATTATTGACACAGAGCAATGGATTGATATTTCAAAGTTTGGGGTTTTTTTTATTCCTATTCTTCTTAAAAAAAAAGTTATAAATTGCTTGCTTTGTGATTTGCTAAAAGATTATGCCATTTGCTGCTCCTAAGAAAACAGGAATTTTTTTTGTGTAATTTATTGACCTAGGACAGCTCAGTAGAGATGCAGCATCTGGTTGCTCAATGAAGTCTTGCATTTCATCCAATTTTCCACTTGGGTTGGCTAGAAGATATAAATCTAAACTTGATAAATACCAAACGCTGCTTCTGTGTCTTAGAAATTAATTTCTAAACTCCATTGTAAGACTGCACAGCAATCAAGAGCACACACAAGCAGCAGAAATAATATTGGTTCAATGCATTATAATGGCAGCAACAACACTCACCTTTAACTGTTCTGCCTCAGATTTTATTTGAGAAATATGCAAATATAAGGTTGTTAAAGTAACTGATTGCAGAAATATGGAATCAGTAGGGGTGTTAGCCCTGCTGTCATGGCTAAATTCCAGGTCAGGTAATTAAATTCCACCTACCTAAATTCTCTTGTTCTTTTATTTCATCATTTCCACTTAAACTAAAGAGCAAGATTCCTCACAGATATTTATTTGGTTTCTAAACAATGTGGCTTTGTGAATGTTTCAGCCTCTCATTCTACACTTTCTTTAAATAAAAGCATGCACAGAGCTTTGTCCACAGGAATATCTTCCTAAACTTATGATATTTATGATAAAGAAATATTTGTATGTCCAGTTATGGCAACTTAAACATCCGTTTGATCTTAAAGCAAGAAAAGACTACGATATGAGTTTCCCAGGAAAATGCATAATTCCTTCTGATCTGAATTTTTTTTTTTTCATTTTT